>JBAMJV010000892.1:20000-79455 GCA_037951105.1 Echinarachnius parma | reverse complement strand
GCTTTGTTGCTTTTGAATGTATTGTATTCTAACGCTACAAATGGCTTTCCATAATAGTTAAGTCCAACTTAGAGTTAAGTTCAACTTAGCATCTTTGTGAAACACCCCCAGGGCCGTTAGGGACAATTATCCTTGCTTATTTCATTAAATTCTACCGAATTAATGCGCGTATGTAAGTCATATGGTCGCTGATAACAAACCTTGAATTCTACATTTGTATGTCATGTGTATAAAGTGGAAAAAAATTGAATTCAGTGCAATCCAATTTAGTAATAGCCTAGTCACATACCACCGGATTGCGTAAACGGATGCCCAACGGAGAGCTAAATTTTCAATCCGTTCGTATGTGTTTCTTGTCCGTTCCTTGTCGGGCGATGTACGTTGTTCTATCCGGCGAATTGTTTTGTGCATTGAAGCAATGGAAGACGACTTTCACCACCGGAAATTTTATATGTTAAATGTTATATTCGCTGGTCATCCGTTTAAGCTATCCGGTGATATGTGACCGGGCCTTAAGGGTTCTATTCAATGCAATTCAATTATATTAACCCATACAGGACTGGTCCCGAAAATACTCGGGCTTTAGTCTCAAAATTGTTTGCATGGACCCATTATCATTTATCCGGCGTGAAGACAGGTGTCTTGACATTGACGAAACAGTACACTTTGTGTGCAGTTAGTTTTGTATTAGACTCACATCAATTCGTTTCAGTTCAATACAACCAAATTTAGACTTTAGTGTAGACCCGTCGCTTATCCTGCGTCACGCGTGACATTGATTTCAACAACGAGTTCAGCATCGAGTTCATATTACACGTCGTGTCTTGACATTGACAAAGCGATACCAACGTGTTTTTTTTGTAATTCATGATAATCACATTCTTTCACCGATCAATCTAGATGCCTATGTATATGTATTACCGAAATCACATACTATAAAGGACGCTCTGCTTCCTCAAAAAAAAATGTGAGTTTGCGAGGCAAAAAGGAGGAAACTGGGATGATGATTCTTACATCGTAATTATATTTTTATATAGAAATTAATGTTGTTAAATCGATACATAAACAGTCGAATAATCACACTTAAATGAAATTATCAGTTATACGACAATATCAGTTGACAGTTATATCGAAATAGTTTTTATGTCAATAATCCTAGTCTATTCTCATTGAGTTCCCCTCTCTCCACTTTTTGTGATTTTTTCTCTCTCACCCTCTCCATTTCTTATCGTCACTAATTGAGCAGCTCAATCTCTTTCATCTCTTTCTCTCTACCTCTACTATTATTTCTTCATTGCCACTGCCACTGATCGCGAATGCCTGGGGTCTATTAAACTGATTTTATGGCAGTCTCACTAATAATTAACCACATGTTCTATGTATGGTGTACTTCACAGCAATGTTAATGAACATTAGCTGTCATTAATTAAACAGCAATTTCAGTGATGACAAAAAAAGGGCACATTATGATGCTTGGATTGCCTTGTGATTGCCATGCGAGTTGCATGCCCATGCGAAGTATGTGTTGTAATGTTTAATGAAAGAAATAATGCGTTACATTGGGGATAATGTATTCAGGCAACTTATTCACCATCTTCAAGGACTGTCGGGTTCAATTTTCAGGGAAGCCCACTTTTCGTTGCTCATTTTCATTTATATAGACGAGATGTAAAGCCCGGCGCAGACAGAGCCGACTCGACCCGATCCGACTGGTTTTCAGTCAGGCTAGAGTCAAGTTTCGCTCAGTCGGAGCCGATCCAATATGTTAAATCGGCCTCGAATGACCTCCCGACTGGCTCTTGACTGGCAAAAACCGGAATCCTGAGGCAACACATACTGAGTTAATCAGGCTGAAAACCAGTCGGATCGGGTCGAGTCGGCTCTGTCTGCGCCGGCTTAAGATGCAATAAGAAGAAATCAAATATTCCCCAATTACTACAATCTGCCCCCAACTCCTCCTCTCCGCCTTCCAACATGTATTGTATTCTTCTCTACCCCACCCCTCCGGTCATTTACGTATCATACCTCATCCCTACCATTCCTATATCCGGAAATTTGATAATCTTCCTCATCCCCCGACCACCCCTTCCCCCAGGCCATTTACATATGATCATGCCCCATTCCCCACCACTCCCCCGCCGACCATGTTACGAACCGTGCCTCCCTCGATCTCCCCATCCCCTCATAACAGCCTGCCCCTCTCCCCATCCCCCCCCCTGAACATTGACCCCACTACATCTCTCCCCTGTCACCCTCCCCATCCGGGAATCTCACTGTCCCGGCCGTTGTTATGATTTTGGTTGCAATAGTATATATTATCTGGAACCCAACATAGATTGAACCTGACACCTCATCTTCGAGCATCTGAGGGGTTATTTTTAGCCCGGTCATCGGATGCATACTGCAATCGATTCAGCACACAACGTTTTCCACTCTCTGGGGAGCATTCCAGCCAGGCAAACTTGAATGTGCACACAATGCTATAAGGAACTACGTTCTCTCCTTCCGGTATACCCATTTATACACCAGGGATGAGAGCTGCAAATGTGGATGAATTGTCTTGCTGAAGGAAAAACGCAATGGGCATACTCTGGGTTCGAACACGGGACCTCACGCGCCCTACCAATCTTGCCACACCACGTTCCTTTTTTTTAATGAACGCCAACATTATAAAACAAAAACAACGATATTTCCCGCTGCTCTCTTCCGTTCAGGCCATTGACCAGAATCATCGCGGTACATTAACTTTAATTGCCGATGCCCAATTACCAGCTCATCTTCTCAGTGGCGTAGCTCCGATGGGGGGGGGGGGGGGGGGGTGGGCACGGGGCCCGGTCTGCCCCCAATAATTTGAAGGAAAAGAACAGTAAAACAAAAATTAAAACAAACATTCGTGACAATTGTTGATAAAAGTAAATAATGTGTACGCTTCGAATAGTTTGTGTGCCCCCTATGATGTGTGTACCCAAACGATTTGTGCCCCCCCCCCCCCCTCCCCCATCAGTCAAACCACTGCTCCACCACTTCACCCTCGACTATGGGTTTGTTTACATTCGTCATATAAAAGTGATATGACCCCATTATCACTGACATTGCCGGACATGTTTAGTTTCAGCGTTATAGTCAATTAAAGTGTATAATGCTTCGTCGTATATGATTCAGTTTGGTAATGAAGTCACCCACTGAAAATGTCAAACACGCATTATTTGATTGGACATTTCCAGGAACACAGCAATAATCTGACGACGTTAAATGCATTGTCGTTATGTTTTAACCAGTTCCCCACTACAAGATGTTGCAATCCCCAAATGGTTAATACACAAGATTCACGTAGCCGTCGGCAACGGTTTAATGAAATGTCAACATGTTTTATTCTAAGGACATAACTACGTGCATGTGCAGTGTAATAAATTGGAACTAAGTAGAAAATGAGTCTTGTTCCTTAATTGTATGAAGGGAACTTTATTTCCGCTCGCCTGCACAGAATATTATTGTACTAAAAGTTTCCTAGAAGTTATTAGACAATAACTTAAAGGTAGTGTTGAGTATTGGTATTTCCCGAAGTGCCCCCCGATATTGTTTTGTGAGATAATTAAAAACTGACTGTCAAATTCGAAAGAACATACAATTTCAATGACAGAATAAACTTTATTTGATCGGTTCAGAAACGACTGAAATATCCATAAATATATTTTTATTCAAAATAGTTCACACCGGACATCACCGGGCGATATTTAGACTTTTTAGAAAAACAATTTTAAAATGCTCGAAGACTACTTTGAAAAAAATCTGAATAGGTTTTTAAAAAGTCGTTGATGATATCTCTATTGAATCATTATTTTAACAAACATTAAATGCACAATTTTGTATGAAAAAAGGCTAAAACCAAAGATTTTTTTAAATAGCGCCCTCTTGAGTTGTAACGGCTCTTTTTGAATGATAACAGGGGTTTTACTTAGTCGTTTGTAATTGTGTATACTTTTCGAGCATGGTGAAGTTATAACTATTACTTTGTACCGTAATGGTGCAGGTTTTGGTTACTAAAGTTAAGTTTGACCAATACTCAACTATCCCTTTAAAAACAAAAACAAAGTGTTACTCTAATATAATAATACAATTCCATTGATAATTTAGTTCTGCAGATAGTATTAGCCAATGTCAGTGTAGTGCAATAATGTTCTTCGCCGCGCCAAAAAACCATCGATATCAACAAACACGAGAAACCACATTCATTACATCCGATCATCGAACCACAGTCTGGCACAGACACAGACTACAGACATCCGAACGACAGTCTGTAATCTGTATATTTACCGAATCTTAACGCTGAGGGCGTATCGGTCATTGACTGACAGAGGCGCAGGCTGCAGTTGACTGTAAATAACGTTTTAATAATCGACGACCACTTGTGAGAACGTGTGTTCGTCACATTTACGGTTCATGTCATTGAATGAGCAAACATTACGTGGTGTAGATATTAAACAAAGAGTAATTAATGTGGGGACGTGGGGATGAGGGAGTTCCTCCAGACCAGTCCTCCCCCCGCCCTGCAACCTCCCTCTTCCCGTTGCAAATTCCTGCACATTAACCGTAAGGATATTGTTATTATTTTTGAGAGCGGAGTGGGCGTAGTTGGTAGTTTTTCTTCGTCATCTTCATTGGAATAATTGCCCCCCCCCCCCCACCCCCACCATACCCCCGCTGTAAACTCATTTGGGAATGAACCGTGATATGTCACAACACATACTCAGAGCCAATGTCATGACAGACACACGGGGGATTTTCCCTCAACATTATAATTAGTTTTCTGTTAGAACGCATCATTTTATTACCCTATTAAAGTGATCCGTGTAAAGTGTCAGATATTGCACAAAATGACATTTGAGACTTCAATCCTATATCAATATCATTGTAAAATACAATTAGAAGATTTGTGAAAGTTTGAAAGAAAACGTCCACTTTTTACCTAGTGAAAAAAACGAATATTGAGTTCATATTTTATCACCGAATACTGATAGCCTTCCGTAGTTTTGTTGCAGTAATAATCGTCCGTTTGACGAATTCCGCACACGTGTATACAGACGGTACAGAATTTGCGCGCGCTCAGCCCAACAACCCGTCGTGCTCGATGGTCGTGCTGCAAAAGGTTTCGGCTACTCCGCAGGCCAGAGTTCGTTATCGCGTGGCGCGCTGCCGGCCGCGGCCGGGCGTGTTCAACTACGACAATTGTACGTACTTTCTCCAAAAGCGTTGGCTAACGCTTTTGAAATAATGATTTTCAATGATAATTATTTTCATACTGAAGGGACATTTGAACAAATCTAAGCCTATTTTATTCTTCTCTTACCATAAGCTAAACAACACGGCAGAAGAGAACTGAGGAAGCTCCAAGTAATTTTCGTGGAGTTAGACACTTTACATGGATGACTTTAATGTTTATGGTCTGCCATTATTAAAGATCGTCTTGCCGCTTGGGATACGTAGAATCTATCGGAAATTATTAACTAGGCTAGTTTGTGTGCACTGCATAACACCGAGCCCGCGTGTATTTCTCACCGTGCGCAAGGCGTTCGCAATATGGCACTCGCGCGTCTGGTTGATGAATACTAACCACTTTTAAGCGTTGGCCCTTCGAAGTCAAGAAGTTGGGACAAAGTGGGGGAGGTTGTATTTCGCCCCTCCTGAGATTAAGGATGATGATTGCCCTGTCAAATAAAGAATTGTATTCGATTGTTGGAGTGCTGAGAAGAATAAATTATGGGGGGGGGGGGGGGGGGGCCACTGGCGTAGCGTGAAGGGAGTGGTGGGGGGGGGGGGGGGGCCTTGTTTTTATTTATTTATTTATGTTTATGAGGATTTTCCCGTTAAGTTTGTACGCCCTCATGCACCCTCCCCCGTAGTTTCACCACTGGGTCAAACAACCATGATAGTGAACACAAGGTAAGCAAACGGCAAATGACTTTTAAATATTATAACCTCATACTATACTCAGCATCGATTTGAAGACATTTTCATGCCACATTATTTCATTACGTTTTGTCCAATCGTTGAATCAAATCTGGAAATATGTTGTGGTAAAGACGAGCTCGCCGAGAGTAGTACCATCATGATCATACGTGTCGTTTTTATAGGCGCTACATAAATAGAAATCATTAAAATGATAATAATATCAGCAATGCTACATAAATAGAAACGATTTAAAATTGTAATACCATAGAATTGCTACATAAATAGAAACAAGTAATTACATCGCAATATGATACATGTGTTTTAGGACATAGATGATCGGGCACCAGCAAAGGCTCAATTTCAGGATTGTGTACAGATATCGCCCAAGGAGATGTGGGGAACAATACAATGTATTACCTCTAATATCGCATGGATATGAATATGAAGGACGGGACAGGTTAATCACAGTTAAGTGCCAGGGGCAGGTGTAACCGTAGGGACAGGGACCGTAATCATGATTATCCCGTGACCAAAATTAATGATATTCATCTGTCTTCCCGCGCCCCCGCACACACGCCCACAACCTTATGCCCGGCGCAGACAGAGCCGACTCGACCCGATCCGACTGGTTGTCAGCCTGATAAACTCATATGCGCTGCCTCAGGACTCCGGTTTTTTCCAGTCAAGTGCCAGTCGGAGGTCATTCGAGGCCGATTCAACATTTTGGATCGGCTCCGACTGAGCGAAACTGCTGCTAGCCTGACTGAAAACCAGTCGGATCGGGTCGAGTCGGCTCTGTCTGCGCCCGGGCCTTAAAGGTGGTTCGGATTCGTAAATCAGATCCGCGGTGCCATCTTGCGAACGCGTTGCGCACGGTGCGTAATGCACATTGGTTCAGCGTTACGCAGTGCGCCGGAACTAGCATGGTTCAACATGGCGACCCGAAGGACTGTCATGTAGTTTCCCCACGCTTGGCAATCTTTAAATCGGACGTATACATATCCATTCATGAGTAGGTTATTGCACCCTCTCTGCAAGATTATATCGAGTTAACAATGGGGTAGTATATACTCTTTAAAGGGACTTAGTAGGCTAACATTGTCGAAATCCTCAAATCCAATTGGAATGCTAGCGGTTCCCTCATACCTTGTTGTATTCGTATTAAGAATAAAAACATGGGACAGGTTTCGGTTGTTCGAATTTCGCTTTCGTTAAAAAGATATATTCGATTGAAGTGTTCAGATGTTAAATATTCAACTGGATCGTCGTAACCGTATACAAAGTCAGTGAAATGAGTTAGTAAATATACTTTGCATTTTTGCTCCTTATTCGGCCATATAACATCCAATTAACTTGACATTTTTACAGAATACCCAGTAGACATATCAGATATCATAGTATAAATTGTATCAACCACTCATCACTTTTTTGCACATTTCAACAAAGTTACTAGATCCCTTTAATAACCTCATGTTTCATTTTGTATTGCGTTTCATTTGTTTTCATTTATAGGACAAAGATATATGAATTATATGCTTGAACAACAATTGTATAATCGGTTACAACTAAAAAACAAAGTTGGGGAATAATTGCCAAAAAACACTTCTAGGCTTGTAAAAATTACCCTTATCCATAGTTGATGACTTGTAAAATAGGTCTGCCGAAAAAACTCCATGAAAATAAACACATTAGTGATTTTAGACTAATTTTCTGATGCCAAATCTCACTTAGCAGCCAGTTTACGCCCCACCCACATTTAGGGTCCAGAATCGGCAGCGTGATTGACATGTGATTGACAATTCATTGGCTTACGTCATCTACAGAATTTAGTTCATTAGTCCGTTCTTTAGATGACGTCACATGTTGGCGATTTAAAAGGGGCGTTCCCAGAACAATTAGATATTTACTAATTACCCCAAAATTTATTGATTTCATGGGAAATGACTGCCAAATTCTTTTTCTTGAGATAAAATTGCGTATAGAGAGCCTTATTGTGAAAATTAGTCCATCTAGACGCTGTAGTTCCTTTAATTACATACAAAAGCTAACATCGATATTGAGTCACAATAAATTGTATCCAATTGATACAACAATACTCGACCAGAAACCCTCCGAACAGACTGGTTCCCTACCGGAAATAACACCTTGTACAACGTAACAAACACAGCGTGAACATACTGTGGACCACAGTGTGAACATAATGTGAGATAATCCTAAAAAGAGGGGATCAACGAAACTACATGTATGATAATCCAAGGCCTTCCTCTAAGCGTTAGGCGTGTTATGCCTGTATGTTGATCACTGTGCAGTGTGCTTGAACATTATAATATTATTACATACATGTACGTATATGTTGTAACCTTCAGACAAGTTGCTTTTTTAATGAAGATTCTTTGTTTTGGACAACTCTACTCATTATCACAGATTATACGGTTTCGACTCCTGCGTCCGTTTGAGCAAGTGAAGTCACAGAGCTTTACCACTTCTAAGAAATCTAATAATCATGGGGCTATGATTTAGCTTGTTCCACATGTGTATAGACAAGAACCTAAAATAATAGGTATGTTGCAACCTTAAATGTGAAGATAATATTACCACTTTGCACACAGAAACCTAATGATCCAGGGGCTTTGCCTAAATTTAAAGCCTGCCCTAGATGATTGTGTTTGATCACTGTATCCGTGGACATGAACCTAAATACGTAGGTAATGCTGTAACCTTAAGACAAATTGCCTTTTTAATGACGTCTTTGTTTGCTACTGCTTACGACTTCATTTATTTGTACGGTAATCTAATAATCAAGGGGCTTATTCTATAACAATAAACCTGTACTATACATGATTGTGTCTGGTCACTGTATGCGTGGACATGAACCGCAGTACGTAGGTATGTTGTAACCGAAACCCAAAGCGTCTGTTTTTTTAATAATGAACATCTTTGTTTTGCATGTTTTGCGACCACTCACCTCATTCGAATCTAATGCGGTAGCTATGGCATGGGCTAACCATGCTAACGGAGAGCCCCGGGCGGGCGGGAGCAAAGGCGCTTGTTTATAGAGATGCACTTACCTTGTATCTCTGTTCCTCACTGGTAATTGGCGTATACAGGGGGGTTACACCACAGAGGGGGGTGGAAGGAGGAGGGGTGGAAGGAGGAGGGGGTGGAAGGAAGGAGGAGGGGGAGGGCAGACATGATGGTAATGATGATCATCTATATAGCGCAACCTGTTTACAAAATAAAATGCGTATTTGAATGTTTATTTTCTTCATAATTATGCATATCGGGTAATTCATTTATTTATTAATTTCAAGTTAAAATTAGGGTGTGGAAGGAGGGGGGCAGACATGATGGTAATGGTGATCATCTTTTTGTATGACTTTGTTGGTAAAAAAAGAAAATGAGGCTCATTAAATGGGTGCATACCTGTTTACAAAATAAAATGCGTATTTGAATGTGTATTTTCTTCATAATTATGCATACGGGTAATTCATTTAAAGGGGTAGTTTAGTTTTGGTAAGGCTGAACTTTAGTAACCAAACCTGGTCAGTAATACTATAAACTAATGGTTATAACTCCACCATGCTCGAAATGTATACAAAATTACAAACGACTAAGTAAAAAGCCCGTTATCATTCAAAAAGAGCCATTAAAACTCAAGAGGGCGCTTTCTTAAAAGGCATTGGTTTCAACCATTTTTCATACAAAATTATGTATGTGATGTTTTATTGAAATAATGATTAAATAGAGAGATCATCAACAAGTATTTTTAAAAAGCTTTTGAAATTTTTTGAAAAAGAATAATTATAGGATCAGATATATGTATTGATATTTCAGCCGTTTCTGGGTCGATTTTGACCAAATAAAGTTTATTCTGCCTTTGAAATTGCATGTTCTCTCAAATTCGACACTCAGTTTTTCATTACCTCACAAAAAAATTGTGATGTGCAGCGCCCTCTCTACCAAAACTAAACTACCCCTTTGGGCTGGGTTTGATTGTCCGAATAGCATGACATTTTTTTCCTTCTTTTGTGCAAAAGTTGAATGATTTAGCTTGACATACAGGTTGTATTCACTCCTAAAACAAGTATTTTGTATTCAGTTTTTACAGAATAAAAGTGTTTGTGTTTCTTAATCATTCTCGTTGGCCCTATATGATTATGTATTTGTGTATGTGTTCTCTGGCGCACGAGGGAATTAGGGGACGATATTTCCTAAAGACGGTGGCGGATGGAGGAGAGAGTATCCCCTGCCCGCCCCCCCCCCCCCCCACCCCCCCTAGCAAATACGTCCATGCTACATTTTGAAAAATTGAGGACTCGAACGGCAAATGGAAGTGGCATAAAAGGAGAGCCCGACACTCTAATGAATGTAATGTTCGGCGCTACCATCCCGACAAGCTAATGATATCACATCATTATGGTTAGCATGCTTACGCACGCAGACATAAATACATGTATTTTTAACGTGCAGCGTATTAAACAATGATATGATTCATTATCTACATCATAACTTATTTGGAAAGGCGCATTAAAGCTAGCTTAAAGTTCAACAAAACCAGAGCAAATCTTGCAGAAAATAGATGAAAATATTTACGCCTTTGAGTTAAGTCATTGTATATAGCGGAGTCAAGTTATACATAAATTCGCTTTACAAGGCATAGCCGTATATAGTAATCAGGATAAAACAGGGTAATACTGTTTAAAAGGGAAAATATAAGAAAACAAAACTGACCACACAAACATTCTGCGCAACAAGTGTGTGTGCGTGTGTGGTGCGTGCGTGCGTGTGCGTGTGTGTGTGTGTATGTGTGTATGTGCGTGTGTGTGTTTGTGAGGGGGGGGGGGGGGGGCGGAGTAAACTAATGCCCTCAAGTAAACTTCTAAAATATATTTAATTCCAGCTTTCATTCCCCCACATCAATTCCACTAAGACATTGTAATCTATTTAGTTACGGCCGCACGCGTAAACAAAAATAATTGAGCCAACTGCATACTATACACGCCCCCAATTCCGATCCAGCTAACAACTGCGTATCTGATCTAAAGCAAGACGTGCGTATTTCAAGCATGTAATAATATAGTTCAGATCCGTAATTGACCGCCGGATCGGATTCGGATCGTATAGTGTGCGATTAGCACTTTATGTTTACAGATCCAGAGCGCAAATCTTACGTTTTTATTTCATCATGAATTTGAAAATATATAATCATCCTGACCCTCTTTGTTTTTATTTATTTATTTATTTATTTGTTTTATTTATTTTATACTGCAGGGTATAGACCTGTTCAGTTATGCAAAACTGCTTTACAAAGGCGCCCTGCAGTTTAACTTGCATGTTGACAAACAACACAATTACATTACATTATAACAATTCAAAACGAACATAAATAATGGGGAGAGTGGATACAAGACATCATTAAAAAAAAATACACGCATAATAATATAGCGTGTTAAGTGTTTAATGATTTTGTTGGTAAAAAGGAAAATAGGGCTCATTAAATGGGTGTATACCAGTGCATGCCTTATAGGTAGTAGAGGGCTGCCCGGAAATAAACTTGGCAGGTTTGTACGCACTTCATACCACTGAGCCAGTGTGTGTTGCGTACCGTAGCAAGGTGTTCGCAACATGGCGCCGCGCGTCTGATTTAGGCCTTGGTCACACGATAGTTGCGATCACCTGCAACAACCGGCAACAGGACAATAGAAGTTATGAGGGCAGATCATGTCTATGGGGATGTCATGCAGAATCTGGAAGGGAATGGGAACAGCAGTGTCATATATATCCTAGTGCTATCGAAGAAGACATATACGATTCGGTCAAATAACCTTTGTACTTATTATATAAGCCTGTGCGGTCACACTGTGAAGGGTTTATAATTGTTTAGTTGCAGTATAGGGTTGCAGTGAAAAGTTAGGTACAACGAGGTCATGCTTTTCAGACTTTGACAATATCCGCCTTTCATATGCGCACGTGACCCATCGCAAGTTGTTGCAGGTGATCGCAACCATCGTGTGACCAAGGCCTTACGAATACGAACCACCTTTAAAACACAGCAGCACAATGTAATGTCACTCTCGCGGAAAACAATGTGACGAGGGTCCAGAATTAATCTTCGTTGAAAATTCCGAAAATTCAATAGACATGGGATCAATGGAAATGGGATCTGTCCACTTTTAAGTAATTGGACACTTTTATAAAGAAAAAAAAGCAATTAATATCGAGGTCCTTTCATATAATACAATAAGGTTTTTGCGCGGTCCCTAGCTATGACGTGTTATCCTCTTTTCCCCTTGTATATCTTTCTTTAGGTAATAGAAAAGTTTGTTCATTATTTATTCATAACAATAATGTATTAGCGTAATGAATTAGAGCAAATTGAACATGTGCCGACGGAGCATCTGCAGCAGCAGTACCACATTACGCATTCAGCGTGAGTTCTAAAATGCATAATGGTATTAGGGTTAAAGACAGTGTTCCTCATAGAGACCTCGTTATGCCTTATACAACCTTATTACCATGATTACAGGCGTAAGAGGATTCCATTTTGATTTCAATTTGCATTACCAAGCCGGACCGCCCGCCTCGTAATCGTGATAATAATGTTCCATTGGTTTCATTTCATTAGCAATTCATCCATGCATAAAGCGAGATGGAATTTTAGCGTTATGTACATGACTTCACATTATGAATTATTATAAAGGCAATTTCAAAATTTGAGCTTTATTTCATCCTAGTCGAACCCCTTGGTACACCATCTTGCGTGTAGTTATTTCAGTAGCAAGGTTCAATATCTTATACATGTGGTATAGAGGAGGGTGCTTTTAAAGGGATCTAGTAACATTGTCTAAATCCATGGGATAGGTAGGTTTCGGTTTTTCACATTTCTCTTTCGTTGAACAGATATTTACGATTGAAGTGCTAAGATGTTAAATTATCCACTGGACCGCGAAAATCGTGTACAAAGTGAGTGCAATGAGTTAGTGAATATCACTTTGCATTTTTGCTCATTACTCGGCCATATAACGTCCATTTAACTTGACATTTTCACACAACACCCAGTGGACATGTCAGATAACAACAATATACATTGTATCAACCAATCATCACTTTTTGCACATTTCAACAAAGTTACTAGATCCCTTTAATGCTTCACATTAGAAGGGTTGTCTGATCTCAAATTAAATTGTGCATGTAGTGCGCATTTATGTCTTAACCATTTGTATATCATACAATTGTATGCAAATATAAAGTGATTTATTAAAAATGAAGGAATACAACTTGAATTTCCTAGCTAGCAGACAAGAATGAACGTACCCTCCCCCCCCCCCCCCCCTCTCAGCTGAGCCGCTAGTAGTTACTTTGCAGCAACAGATCGAGACTTCATGAATACATCTTGACCCCATATTAAACTGGTTATTTGTATTTATATAATTTATGTATTGTTTTTTGTGAATAACTATGCATGTGTCGTTTTATTTACATCATGTATGTAGTGAAGGGGCTTCCCACATGTGTACCGGGCTCTTCCAAATTTTGTTGTTGAATTATTATTCCAAATGGTCTAAAGAATATATGTAGTGAAAACCAATGTTTAATTATGAAAAGTTATGAACTATGGGTCAAAATATTAATTTCATGACCTTATTTGCATAAATTACCATAAATATGCAAATTAATGATTTAAAAAAAAAATTAAAATTACCATTGTATTCTATTCACTTCACTTAACATGCGTGGAAGTTTTCACGGCGATCGGCCGCTTCGAGGCCGAGATCTTAAGGGGGAGGGGGGGGGGGGGGCATAATGCCCCCCCCCCCCCCCGGCCGTAGAAAGACCTAAAATAGCCCGGCCTTTTTAGGGTACTTAAAACCCTTATTTATAATAGCCACTAAATACACTACTCAAAAAAGTTAAGGACCACTTTTCATTTCGTGTATACTTTTTATATGAGATATTTTACTCCTGAATGACCTCAAACACACTGTGATAAATTTCACATGTTGTTCAGTTGTTGCATAATGTCTCTGGCATCATTTTTTGTTATTCCAATGAGAACACCATCTAGACAAACCAAAAATTAAACAACTAGACCTCACTCATTGCTTGAAAAAAAGTTAAGAAAAAAGTGGTCCTTAATTATTTTTTTTTAGTAGTATAGTTACACTTTACAGAACGATCAAGACGATCATTGTCAATAAATGTGCATTTTCGCTATATTATGCTCTGTTATGTATTTTTAACACTTCATCGGTCGATCGAAATATCAGAATAACACGACGCCGTATAATAAACATGATAAACCGTTAATTGTATTGACTTATTTTCTTCGTCGTTTGTATGAATATGTATATGTATCCATGTATTTTTGTTTATTGTCTTACATGTTCCAGTGAAGGGGTTATACTTCAACAGGTGGGCAACATAACACTATACCTGCTCACCACAAAGCCACTAAGTACACGGAGTAAGCGATCGGGACTTCATGCTTGTAGTTGTACATTATACAAGCTGTCCCCCTCCCCCTCACATTAATCACGTTGTTAACCCTTACGTTCATTAAGCACGTCACATCTCGTCTGGCATGTGTTTGGAATACGTGCAAAGTGTTGTGCAAATACGCATCTCTTGGGCATGTAACCATTAAACCGTCGCTCGCTCGATAGCACTCCAAAATCCACCCACTTCTGCCGTTCCAAATACGGTTCTTCGTTCCGCTCACCGCAAAGCGAGATCGATGCATTCACTCCGTCCCCCGACGCATTCGACTTCGCTTTCTTGAAGATTTAAAAGTCCATTTGGGTGTTGCGGTACAGTGATTAGATCCTTGGGCATTCATCGGGGAAGGTCGAGGGTTCGATTCCGCAAAGAGACACGCGCGCACGTGCGTCCTTTAATAGCAAATTTGTTTATGCCAATTTGTACCCGCTTTTGTTTTAAAAGGGGGGTATAATTTGCTGAAAAATGTACGCGAAACGCCGCAAAATAGGGGTCATTTTCAACCTCTTTAACGATCATCCGTTACGCCTTTGAATATGAAGTGACACTGCTGGGGACACATGTGCATGCACCGAGCGCTGAAATATTCGAAATGCCTTCCTGAAGATTTAAAGACCCACGTGGGAGTATTGATAATGATAACCATAGTAATGTGGTGTATTTTTACATTTGTTTGTCGGTGAAGGCCGCGAGTTCGAGTCACTTTATTCCCTACAAATAACAACGATATTCGACTTTAATAAAGTGATCCGTTAACTTCATACGTTTTTTTACAAAAGTGATATTTGAGACTTTGATCGTTAGATTTTTCTGAATACTAAGCGTCATATTTTTATTTTTATTGTAATGAACACACTGTTTGCTATCGTGCTGCAAATGAAGGTTAGAATATGTAATTTGTAGAAATACATTTCTTGAAATCCTTTAGCATTTGATTAAGATTGGTCGGTCAAATTCTTAAAGGTACTAACATTTAAAATAACACAAATTTCATTTGACAACCAGTAAATTGGATATGATTATGCTTTAAAAACCGCACATTATTTCGTCTGAATAATTGTCAATACAAGTATTGCATGTTGCTTCGATATGTATTATGTTCTTTATGTAAGTTTAGATTAAAGGGTACCACCACCCAAAAATAATATTCTTATTATAGAAAGGTACCATCTTTAGTATTCCATTCCTTCAACAAGTTCACAAAAATATGTTTTCAGAAAAAAATATATAATTGGAAAACGCATCACCATTCTCAACCATGCGTTCATGCGGTCTGAATTGCGTAGACTATATGCGTGCACAGCCAGAGCGCACTGTGCGGAGCGAATGAATCATCCGGGAATCTACTGACGTACGCGTGAAAGCATTGGCGCACTCGCAAATGATTGGCCCGTATGGAACCAGGAAATAGCAGTGGTTCCGTAAGTGGTGGAAATTAATTGCTTTGTTTATGAATTACACAACCCTTTGCAAATTGTTTGGTATCTATTTGATATCACAAAACGGTACCAAAACATATAATAATGTGTTGTCCTTTGCCTGGTGGTCCCCTTTAAGTTTAATTTGTTTATTTCTTGTTTTGTTATGTATCACTTTTAAAATGTTTGATGTTTTGTTTCTGTAAATATGTGTCACGGCCTTGCTGAAAAACAGCTTTTTAAACGTGAATAAAATAAATAAACTCAAACTCAACTCAACTAAAATCAATTTTACCTTGAAGCAAAACAGAATCAAAAAACAAACTATTCCTGGAAACAAATCAATGCCTTTGGGTTATTGCTCAGTCTAAAATAAAACGTGTAGACCACTAATTGTTTTGTTAGTACACAGCAAATGTTTTCATTATAAATATTTCTGGTAATATCAACGAATAATTGTTATAAGAATAAGACGAAACGGGTAAATACATGTTTGCTTTGCGCCGAAGTCAAAATCGTTTAAGTTGATTTTCTGCCGACAGCTGTTCAACGGTAATGGATTGATTTTAGGGCACTTTTCCTCCTCGATTGAACATAGTCGTTTGTGCGAAGAACTGATGTTTTAAAACATGTAAGACCTTAATCTTTTGAAAGGGATATACATGAAATTATATTCATTTTATTAGTAAGCACACCTGGAGGTTGGGTTTAAATTTGATACGGTTTCCCAGGCAATGTAATTAGACAAAACTGCCAATTATAACCACTTTTGATATGAACAATAATACCTTTTTTTATTATTAAAAGGGATAGTACAATTTTAGTTGTGAGGTATTGAAAGACTAGTCATAATATTTGAATGAGAACACATTTTAAAAGACAGAAAAAACATTGTTTGATCAAAATCGGTTTAGAAACAGGTGAAATATTCCTAAATATAACCGACTGGATTAAATGTTGGAGACCAACAGTTATTCAATATTTAAGAAGATAATATTTAGAAATACAATACATTTTGGAAAATAAACCAAAGTAGCTTTAAAATTGTTCTTGATGATCTCTCCATTGAATCATTATTATAACCAAACATCATATACCCTTTTTTATCAAAAAAAATAGTTGAAACTTTCAGGTGTCTGGAGGGCGCGCTCTTGTGTTAACGGTTGCTTTTGAATAAAAACAGCCTTGTAACTTAGCCGCGTTTTATATGTTTTCTACCACTCAAGCATCATTGAATTACACAAATAATATTTGTAATGATAACTTACAAGTTTAGTTTTATTTTAAGACCTGTTTCATAAAAGATTGTCCAATCAGCCAATCAAGCATTTTAGATGTTGCCATGAAAGTTACAATAATTGGGAACTTACAACAATTTTGCCAAGTTTTATGAAACGTGGCCCTGTACTATACCTTTAAAAGCGTAATGAAATGTGTATCATTAGTTTGTCATGCGAGTAATTATGTAGCAGGATTCTACTGTTTGTATGTACATTTTACAATTATTTTCTTCTCAGGAAGGGCGCGAGACTGTATAGCCCATCAGCTACGGGATATAAAGGACAAAATAATATCGGTTATTATCGCAGAATAATGCATGGACAAAGGCAATATTTTCGTTTAATCACGGGGGAGTTTACACGGGCCAGTTCACGATCGATACTAGCGATACATGTGTGGCGTGGATCGATAGAGTACCGTACGCTCCTCGGTGCGTGTTGAGGTGTGTTGTTGTTTTGGTTGTTTGTAAGCACTTGTAGCAACAACTGTGTTTTCTCGCGGTGTAATCGATTGTAACAGTAATTACATAAATATAAAATCTGTATTCTTTAGACACGAATGTGTGTTTAATAAAGGATTTGTTTTTAAGGCAGGAAGTATCGTCGTCAAGAACATTCTTCAGTACGAGGATGGTCGGAACATTTCGTAGTATCTTGTCTCTGCGTGTTATTGTTTTTGTTATTATGACTGTGGGTTTATTGTGGTTTATGTGTTTGTGTTTGTATGTGTGTTGGCTTTAATGTGAGTGCACGTTTGCCTGTGTATATGCGTGTGTGTGTGTGTGTGTGTGCGCGTGCATGTGCATTTTACATGCGTGCGTGTATACGTGTTTATATGTATGTCTGTTTGCATGCGTGTGTGTTTGTATGTTTGCATGCGTGCGTGTTTGTATGTGTGCATGTGTGCGCGTGCATATAGGTGTGTACATGAGTGTGCGGGTGCGTGTACGTGTATGTTTGTGTGTGCATAAGTGTGTATGTGTGATCACTACTACATTTAAAGTGCTTTCAAATAGAAAAATAAATATGTTCACCAAGCCGATATTTATGGAACAAATAAACAAACGTTTAACAACTTTGTTTAAATATCCACTGTACTATTTTGTTTATGTATAATCTCATATGCCTCTCGGTATGCCTTCTTTTTAACGAGCCATGTATACCACATGCAACATTAACTATAAAGGGTTTGAGAATGTATTATATATGTATCCTAATATAGTACTATTGATTATGAGCACATTTGAAATTTAAATGACTCTTACAGGTGCAATTACACACTCCATTATCATGTTCATCTCGTCATGGGGAGCGGAATCGACAGAAAGGGGGCATAATCATGCACCTATTTATGTACATGTTTACCCACTATTGGTTATTTGTATAACTATATCACGAGGACATTTGCAGCTTCAAATGAATAGCTTATTTCCAAAAGGTGCTGATTCCACTTTTTAGCTCTCGAGAAAAGCAGGTTTCTTTGCCCAACTGTGTACATGTGCCTTCTATGGGAACAAGAAAATGACACATTACATATTTTGATTTCGATTGTTTAATTTGTCATATAATATGTGGATTTCTGGATAGCTACGTTGCACGGGCGTAGATACTTACGTAATACCTATTCATCAGGGGGGGGGGATGAATGAATAGATCACCCCCCCCCCCCCCCCTGTTGAATGGGTATCAATGACAGATCTACGCCCGTTCTACGTTGCTTATGAATGTACTGATATCGTTATAACTCAATTTTTATGGAAAGTGGATTTGGCGCCTATTGGAACTAAGCTCTTTAAATACCGACTTTAAACTCATTTGAAATGGTAATTGTTCTTCTGGCAGGACACACACGATGATCATTGTCACTTCTATATTCAGAGACATAGGCGTACCCAGGGGGGGGGGCGATTTGGGGGGGTTTGAACCCCCCCCCCCCCCCCCTTTCAATTTTTAGTCGGTCTCGAGACCACTTTTAAGCGGTCTCGACCGTCTAAAATCCGGTCTCGACCGACTTAAACCCGGCCTCGACTGACTAAAACCCGGTCTCGGCCACAAAAATGTGCGCAGATATCCTCTCCCCCCCCCCCCCCACACTGAGAGGGGTTCTCAACTTTGAAAGTACTTGGTCTCGGTCTCGAAAATTTTGATAGTACTTGGTCTCGGTCTCGAAAATTTAGATGGTACTTGGTCTCGGTTAGGATTTTTTACAAAATACCCCCCCCCCCCCCTTTAAAAAATCCTGGGTGATCCAGAGAGTGATGTTATAGTACGGGGATGATACACTTCGTCACTTTGTTTTGAAAGAGGAATTCTCCATGTATTTAACATTGCAAGGTCGTTTTCTTCTTCATTGATATCAAAACATTTAGTAAATCTGTTAACGCGTTCAAATTTGAAAATAGTTCATGTTGAAACAGCCGTTTTCGTCCATGTAAATTTCCGAAATTAAGATGCAATATTATACTACACTTGAAAAGTAAATGCAGTTCATGCATAATTATACACAAAAAGGGAAATCTTAGGGAAAGTTTGCCATGTGGCGAAGAAGTTTGCCTTTAAATGACCTGCTCCTAACCCGTACCCGGATGTTGCAATCCACATAGAGTTGATACGGATCCAACCAGGCTCCCGTAGGCAATGGTTTGAATTACTTACCGATGAATCAATAATTAAATATAAAAATAATAGACACATTTGAAATACAAATGGGTCTTATACGAAATCAATACATCCGCCGTTTATTCATACATTCACAGGGTGCTGTATTGCCTTTAGAACGTTATAAAATGTGATTACGATATAATTGTTGTTTTTGTGTGTAACCTTCATTCATGTTCCCTGAAGCAATAAGTCATTCATCATAATCAAGTTCACAAAGGTGATTCATCCTTCGAAGGACACGTTTACGCAATTAAAGAGATAGTTGAGTTTTGATCAAACTGAATGTTAGTAACCAAAACCTGCACCATTGCATTACAAACTAATATTTACAACTCCACCATGCTCGAAAGGTATACACAATTGCAAACTACTAAGTCAAAAGTTTTTTTGTTTTTTTCAAAGATATTTATACACAATGTATACACAATTGCAAACTACTAAGTCAAAAGCTGTTATCATTCAAAAAAAGCCGTTAAAACTAAAGAGGGCGCTCTCCAAAAAAACTAATTGGTTTCAATAATTTTTCATACCAAATTGTGCATGTGATGTTTTGTTCAAATAATGATTAAATAGAAATATCATCAACAACTATTTAAAAACCTCTTGAAATTTGTTGAAAGAAGTGTATAAGCATTCTATGTATTTTTTTTTAAGTCAAGATATCGCCTGGCTAGACGATATATAAATAAAATAGTTTGAAATCAAACTTTTCAACCATGAAATCATTCGAAAGGGAATGATTCTCATTTCACATTTCTTATTCAATGAACTTTCAAATGGAATTAAAACCAACCAAAACCCTTACATTTTTTCCCGGGAAGAACCAATACTCAAGTGTACCTTTAAATGGATCTAGTAAAATTGTTGATGTGTGCGAAAGGTGGTGAAGGGTTGATCAAATGTGTTGTTCTATAGATCTGATATGTCTACTGAGCAATGTGTGAAAATACACGTTAAGTGGATCTTATATGCCCGAGAAATGAGCGAAAATGCAAGAGCTCATTACCCTGACTTTGTGCACAATTATAACTTTCCAAGATAATTACAAATCTGAACACTTTAATCGTCAGTATCCTTTTAACGGAAGTGAAGTTCGAAAAAACCGAAAACTGTTGCTTAGAGATGATTATCAATCAATATTAGGCGCTATATAAATCGAGTATATTATATTACCCGATCCGACTGGTTTTCAGCCTGATTAACTCAGTATGCGTTGCCTTAGGACTCCGGTTTTGTGAGTCAAAAGACAGTCGGAGGTCATTCGAGGCCGATTCGACATGTTGAATCGGCTCCGACTGAGCGAAACTGACTCTAGCTTGACTGAAAACCAGTCGGATCGGGTCGAGTCGGTTCTGTCTGCGCCGGGCTTAACATGTTGAATCAGCCTAGAATGATCTCCGACTGGCTCTTGACCGGCAAAACATGATTCCTGAGGAAATGTAATTTTATACTGAGCTGAACCGACTGAAAACCAGTCGGATCGGGTCGAGTCGGCTCTGTGCGCGGAGGGCTTTAGATGCAAAGTACTGGCGAGAATACGGACCGTCACATTCAATGATAGTTGTGCATGACACATAATTTGTTATTTATGTTAGATGACATCTTTAGCGACAATGGGAAGGTCGGGGTCTTCCATCGACAGAAACAAATCTGGGTTTTAGAAAAATCTAAATAGTCATGAATATGTGCATGAATAATGAACTCTTTGTAAAGCTATATACGAAAGTGGAAATGACTCCATTCGGTCGTGTTACATACATGCAGCCATAAATCCCACCGCAGCCAAAGGGGAATAATATTCATAAATCCTTGGCGATTTGCCTCTAATTGTATTCCTACATCGTGTGGGGAAATAGATCAGGTTGTTTCTATCATATGAGAGAACCACCAGAGTTTTAATAAGTTTTGTGGATTTGGACAATGATACTAGATCCCTTTAACCAATGGTTTGCTATAAAAAGGGAAAGGCAATGCCCCTTCTGCCTCCCCCCCCCCCCCCCCGTCACAGATATTGCGGGGGGGGGGGGGGGGTGTTGTATAAATAGCGGGAGAATATGATGATGTTCAATGATAGAAACAACCTGGAGAAAAAAATGGGATCGTGTTTGATCTATTTTCCCACACGATGTAGGAATAAAATTAGAGGCAAATCGCCAAGGACGCCTTTTTTACACTCTTGCCAGCCCCTTTGCTATACCACTACCTAGATTTATGAATATTTATCTCCTTTGTCTGCGGCGGGATTTATGGCTGCATGTATATGTAACACGACCTATTACAGTCATTTTCACTTTCGTCTATGCTTTACGAAGAGTTCATTATTCATGCATATATTCATGACTATTTAGATTTTTCTAAAACCCAGATTTGTTTCTGTCGATGGAAGACCCCGACCTTCCCATTGTCGCTAAAGATGTCATCTAACATAAATTATGTATCATACACAAATATCATTGAAGGTGATGGTCCGTATTCTCGCCAGTGGTACACCTTAAAGGGATCTAGTAACTTTGTTGGCAAGTGAAAAAAGTGATGAGTAATAATAAACTGTGTATTGGAGTGATATGATATGTCCACAAAGTAATGTGTGAAAATGTCGCGTTAAGTGAATGTTTTTTAGCTGAGATATGAGCAAAAATGCAAAGTGATATTCACTTTGTACACGGCATGAAATTATCCCGTAGACGATTTCATATCTGAACACTTCAATCGTAAATATCTTTTGCACGAAATGGAAATTTGAAAAACCCATGCTGTCCCGTGCTTTTATTGTTAATATGAATATGATAAGTTATGAAAGAAACACTAGAGTTCCAAGTAAGTTGTTAGGATGTGGTCAATGTTACTAAGTCCCTTTAAGACCAGGTTTAACAGGTTTAAAGGATATACATTACCGGTGACCGGTTAAAGATATATACTTGAGCATTGGGCTTTCTGAAAGTTTTGTTTTTAGGTTTTTAATTGCCTTCGAATCCATGTGATATTAAACTTAGTAAAGACATCTGAATATGAAGTACTGCCTCCAAGTATAGTCGCATTATTGTAAAATTCTTGATTTTAAAAAATGTGGGATTCTTGGACATCCGTCGTCCAGGCAAGAATCTTACCCCGGGCTCTTGTATCTAACAGTACTTTGCATCTAAAGCCCTCCGCACACAGAGCCGACTCGACCCGATCCGACTGGTTTTCAGTTGGTTCAGCTCAGTATACGTTGCCTAAGGACTCCTGTTTTGCTGTTCAAGAGCCAGTCTGAGATCATTCAAGGCTGATTCAACATGTTGAATCGGCTACGACTGAGCGAAACCGACTCTAGCCTGACTGAAAACCAGACGGATCGGGTCGAGTCGGCTCTGTATAAGGAGGGCTTTACGTCTATTCAAAATTATAAGCGTGACATATTTATACATCATGTTATAAATGTATAGCATTTTTTTATTTTCACATTTCCAAACCTGGACCAGTAGTCAAGTTCATCTTTAATGGCCCAGTCAGATATCAACGGATAGCGGAAACGAATGCCCAACGAATAGAAAATTTGCGAAATGAAGCTATCCGGTGATGTAAGTCGTCTCCATTGCTTTCATAAATGTGCAATTTGTCTAGTTCATTGACTGTTGCCATGTGCTACTGGAGGTATCATCATTGTCTCTCCTCATTATCAGAACAAATCCCTCTGCGAAGTAACATCCAGACAAAATGTCTCTTGGCATTCCGTTGAGAGGGGATAACCGCTTTACCATTACTATAATAATGTCATTTTGATCGTGGACTAAATGTATTAAAGATTAGAATCCGGGCCAATGCAGACAAAACAATAAAAGAAGTTCATTAAAAGTAAATCGAAAGGGCACAATTCATGAATAACTAACTTTCTTTACATCTCTCTGCCTCCAAGACGGAAAGTGCACTTTATAAGTACTGTAGCCACCATTATTACTATTAATTATTATTAAAGGGATCTAGTAACTTTGTTGACATGTGAAAACTTCAAGTTAAATGGACGTTATATGGCTGAGTAATGAGCAGAAATGTGAAGTGATGTTCACTAACTCATTGCAATGACTTTGTACACGGTTACGACTATCCAGTGGATAGTTTAACATCTGAACACTTCAATCGTAAATATCTTTTTAACGAAAGGGACATTTGAAAAACCAAAACCAGTTCCATGCTTCTATTGTTAATTCCTATTGGATTTTGACAATGTCCCTTTAAATGGACAGGTCCCTATTTTACAAAACGTCTGAACAGTTTCCAGTTGACGAATGAGGATGAATGTAACACACACAACAAAAATCAGATCAAACAGCCCTGTAATTTGGATTCTACGAATGAAAAACGAATGCGTCCCTCCATCAAACTATATATCGGTCAGTAAATGAGTTTAACTGATTTAGCATAATATTACAACAATATTGTACTTATTCTTGTAAAGGTATGTGAAGCCGACATTTGTAAAGGTATGTCACGGAAAAAGATCTCAAAAATTAAGAGGTTTGGTTATGTTGCTTAGTAATC
The DNA here is from genome assembly GCA_037951105.1 of Echinarachnius parma. Lineage (NCBI taxonomy): Eukaryota > Metazoa > Echinodermata > Echinoidea > Clypeasteroida > Echinarachniidae > Echinarachnius > Echinarachnius parma. Next base: position 55,133 of record JBAMJV010000892.1, on the reverse strand, counting down.
GTTTACCTATGTTATGTATGCGCGGGTCACGTAGCTAGCGCGGGTCACATAGGGGTCACGCATAGCGCTGTGGTACTCCTTGGAATCCGTGAGCGAACTTTCTCGACGGGAGAATACACGTATACTGCACAATTAACCGTTGGACGATGGTTTATTAGATTTAGATCTATAACTCCACGAAAAAGAGATTTCAAGCCCTAATTTTTTCAGGCATGCTATTAAATGACATTTTCTTTCATATAGGACAATAACCTCGCAACTTTTGAAATTTGGCTTGCAAAAGCGGGGCTGTCCCTTTAAAGGGATAGGCTTCGGTTTTTCAAATATCCCTTTCGTTAAAAAGATATTTACGATTGAAGTGTTGAGATGTTAAATAATCCACTGGACGCGAAAGCCGTTTACAAAATGAGTGCAATGAGTTAGTGAATATCACTTTGCATTTTTGCTCATTACTCGGCCATATAACGTCTACTATTTAACTTGAAATTTTACACAATACCCTGTGGACATATGAGATAACAACAATATACATTGCACCAACCATTTATCGCTTTTTGCACATTTCCACAAAGTTACTAGATCCCTTTAATACATTAACACTCATACAGAATGAATGAGTTAATATTGGTGTCAGGTGTTTAATGTACCCCAAACTGTAAGGAAATGAATACGGTAACTATTTTCACACCTGCAGGTGCTACCGGGATAATGATAATACTAGTAATATCATCGGCACTTCATGCTAGACATATCTTGCAGCATTTCTCTATAATTAGACCGGTAATTGGAAGCTATATATGCCAGCAGTATGTCCACATTGTGACGCCTCTGTGTGGGATTTTTATTTTGTCAAGAAAGGAAAATCGATATACTATAGTTGTTCCCTTATTTGGATTATAAATATGGCGAAATAACTTCATTGGTGCGTCATTAAAGCATCGTGTATTATAAATAAAGTTTGCATAAGACCATTTTAGTTGAAAAGCAATTTTGTAACAAAAAACCTACACACACATATTGACACACGCACACACATATACACGCAGACAAACGCACAAACGCACATACCCATACAGTCACAAACACTTTACAAAAACACACCAACCCCCGCTTTAAAAAGGGGGACTGACAATTTGTTCTCGCTTTTTTCTTGTTCTACAGGCTATAGTAAGTTAATATCTTCCTTGGATGACCGATGATATCGTCAAGCCTGGGTAAAGTGACCACCTAGGGGACACAAGGAACGTAGCCACACTAGACAGGTGACCTCTATATAGACAGGTTCCACAACATTAGTCTCTGCAGGGGATAATTTGGGTGGCCACTATTGACAGTTTCGCTGCTACAGATGAAGAGCTTTCTTCCAAAAGGCGCTATATCCACCTTTTCAATTTTTCGAGGAAAACAGTTTTCTTTGCCCAACTGTGTACACGTGCCTACGGGAATTATGTAAATTGAACTTTCTATATTTTGATTTTGAGTGAGTAATTTGTCGTAAAATGTGGATTCCTAGATAGCTACGTAGCCTATAAATGTAGATATATCGTTAACTCAATTTTTTATGGAAAGTGGATTTAGCGCCTTTTGGAAGGGTGAACTGTAAGTTTACATCTGTATGAAATATCTAATGAAGATATGAAGTTACTACCTTAAAATGTGATGTAGAGATGCGAAACTAAGCTGGTTTGGACATGTTTGAAGTGGGGAACGGGACCAAAGAGGAGGTTCACTACCGGAAAGAATCCTGCAATGCAGTATGTGAACACACTGTGTAATACAATGTTAAATTGGAGCGTTTTAAAAGTGTAAGCACACTATTTGTGAAACGCAGGAAATTTCACACTGTGGTGATAGTGCACTCACAGAGTGCTCACAGTGTGATCAGAGTGTGTTCGCAGTGTGATGAGTGTTAACACTGTTTCAACGCGCCAATTTGACATAGTCTACACACTCAGTGGGTGGAATTCACAAAGGAGGTTTGTAGGAGGTTTGTACAAACCATGGTTTTACCATGGTCTACATCTATGGAATGCTGCTCGTATACAAGTAAATTGTAAATCAACATTGTTAACAAGGAGTTAACAAGGAGTTTACATTCTTTCTCCATCAGTTTACAAATGACATTCCATAGATGTAAACCATGGTGAAACCATGGTTTGTACAAACCTCCTACAAACCTCCTTTGTGAATTCCATCCAATATGTCCACACTATGGTCCACGCTGTGAAACATTATGTTCACACTGTGTTCACACTGTGTTCACACTGTGTTAACACTGTGTTCACACTGTGGCACACTGTGTTCTTTCCGGTCGGATAGGACTAGATGAAAGAGGACCAGGGTTCGATTTGTTTATAAGCAGGTTGTCAAAACAGGGAGGAACCCTAACCATACCCCTACCCTTACCCTAACCCTCGGGGAGGTTTGCCTATACTATTTGGATAGTCAGAATACAAGGAAATTGACATGGTTCGTCTCTATGGCGATCCATAATTGGGGCAGATAGACAGTTACCGTGGGGATAAGGTCGATATTTTGAATAGATGATAAATGAATGTCGTGTGGTTACCCCAGGTATAGGAGAATGTCTTGCGCTGAAAGCTGTAAATTTGCAACGATTAGGAGAATACTATAGTAGTCATATACTAGATGTTTAAATCGTCGTATTGAATTCACGTTAAAATTTTAATTTATTTCCCGATCCTGATAAAAGTTACAAACAATCAAACATTAGATTTTACACATTACAAGCAAAATTGAAGAAAAAACATGCACATCAGTAATGTGGCGGAATTTTTGTCAAGTAATTTGGTGTCTTACTTATTGGGAGCGATAAGCTCATAAGCACGATCGTATTTGTGTATAGATTATCATATTGAATACAATAATCGGGTAATCTTGTTTAGACAGTTGTATTGCCCTGTGAGATAATACATTACTTATATATTAACTCGCAAATTCTCTGACATTTTTCAATCTGTTGATTCATCGCCTTGAATGGTTTTATATACATAGTCTAGACTGCACGTAAAGCCCGGCGCAGACAGAGCCGACTCGACTGGTTGTCATTCCGATCGGCTCAGTTTTCAGTGCCTCGCGACACACATTTTGCCAGTCGAGAGACAGTCGGATGCCAGGTGGGGCCGATTCAACAAGATAAATCTGATTCGACTGACCGGGCCCAACTCTAGCCTGATTGAAACCAGTCGGATCGGGTCGAGTCGGCTCTGTCTGCGCCGGGCTTAAAGGCATATATGCGTGGGTTATACAGGGTAGTCAGCAAATTCCAACTCGACTCCACCGTAATCTCTCGAGGTAAACTCAAGATATATGTTGGATCGATCGAAGAGAGGTGCTTCGAAATATCTGAACAAAGGCCTTCTTATGAAATTGCATGCAGCAAACAAATTTCTCACGCTGTCACCTAGCCATCAAACGGCGGCACTTTGAAGTCGGTTGCGGTTAAGCGTGTTACGTGATATTTTCGCTCGCAAACATTCCGAACGCGACTATTTTTAATGCATTTTTGACTCGGGTATTCGGAAGCGGGACAGTTTGCGATCGCTACTTATAACTGAGCCAATGTGGATTACGTACCGTGCGTAAAAGGGCGCAAGATGGATCCACGCGTCTAATAACCCACGCATATATGCCTTTAAGTAACAACTTTAAAACAAATCGGGCAGTCTCTCGGTGGTCTAGTGGTCACGACGCATATCTAGTAACCATACGCGAGTCCATGTGTTTGTTTGATTCCACAGCAACTAAATTATGCACAGAACATCCAATGTATAACCTGCATCGATGAAAGGATAAAACACACAACTTAACCGAAAACAAATATGAAAATAGTTTATTACCAGTCTATATAATATTCTTTAAAAAAGTGAAACACTTGTTGTGTGCATAACTTATGAAATAGCAGTATACGACTACGTCTACTGTTCCATTAAGAATATTATACTTTATTAAACTGTTGTTTTTTAAAATAAGAATTGAAATACAGTAATAATGTGCATGTTTTAATATGCACATCATTGGATAACATGAAACTGAAAATACGCAATTGCCTCAGGAACAAATCGTTGAAAGCCGGAAGCTTCATAAACATGCAGTAACATATCAAAGCCATATGCTTCTTATTATAAAAAAAAAAAGCTTCATATATATTTCACGACAATTGAATGAATATTTAAATTAAATTGAATGAATCCTACCTAATTCAATTACCGAATGTCATCGATTATTCAGTATGATTTATTGAGGGAAAGGGAATGTGAACAAAAACAAGAACAAGATCGAAAGGTGAGTATAGTATAATTAATCACTCATGGCTGCAATATTAATGGTAATTTTCGAGCAGTTTTCGCTACTCAATTTCCCCGATCGGCATTCTTGTTATCTCTTGTGTGTACATTTACGTGGTTCGAATATTAATTATTGTGATCACAAATCACCATTATTCTACCCACCATTTGTAAGGCTTTATTTTTAAACAAATTGTGGGAATTTCCCCGCAAATATGCGATTATTATATAGGGGCCCAAAATAAGCATTAACAAAACAAGACAACCCAATGAGTATATCCATCAATGTGATAATGATAGTTTACTGCATGCAAGATGCAGATTCATAGCTTTGTGTTAAAATGTCATCCCATGATAATTCATGGTTTACGGGCAATGACTGTCCGAATAAAAAAATACCTTTTTTCAACATGAAAAGTCATGAAATAAACAATATTCCTGTTAAGAGGGAATTTGATATAGCGATTGATTGAAGATCATGCACTTGAAATAGAATCGCGGGATTTCCTGCCGATAATCACAGCTTGTTTTTATAATTACATGGATTGTATTCTCAGTCATGAACATGCTCATTGCTGGTTTATCGTTTTCCAAGGCATAGTCGATTCCAAACACGAACTAATCGTCTTATGTTGGCAATGTTATTTACTTGTGTAAAAAGCATAATCATAGCGTTAAAGGGATCTAGTAACTTTGATGGCATGTGCAGAAAGTGATGAATGGTGATTAAAATGTGTAGTCTTGTCATTTGATATGTCCTCTGAGTATTGTGTGCACACTTTTACGTTAAATGGCCGAGTAATGAGCGGAATTGATATTTTGATATGCCCTAACTCATTGCACTGACTTTACCCACAGTTATGACTATATCCAATTGATAGTTAAAAATCCGAACACTCCAATCGTCAATATCCTTTTAACGAAAGGGATATTTGAAGAAGAAAAAACGGTGCCATGCCTCTATGTACGGTTACAACACGGTACGAGAGAACCTCTATATTTTTGTAATAAAGTTATGTTGATGTTGACAATGTTAAAAAAAAACCTTTAATGGTGCATGGGGCAACTAGTTACCCCCCATTAGCTACCCACGGGCTAGACATGATGGACAAAACCCTACATATGTCAACGATCTGAGGAACACTGCATAGGTATCCGAATCGTCAAAATGAGAAACGAATCTTCGAATGAGTTATATTGACTTCACATTAGTTGGCAAGCCCTTGCAGTCAGCGTCGATTAAACATGAGATATATGTCACTCTATCCCATGAGCATGACATTTGAGATATATTTGTGGAATATTCGTTAATTTCCGGAATCCGGTGACAGAAATGTAAGAAAGTAAAATTATGGCGATTACTAGTACCCCCGAGAGATAATCATACAATATGACAGTGAGAGCGGGGAGCGGGGAGGGGGGGGGGGGGGGGGGGGGTCGGGGGCAACATTGCTTACAAGCATAATTATCTTTATATTATACCGTTCCGAGGAACATTCGGTTTTGTCGAAATAAAGAGTGAACCTTTGTCAGGTTTGTCATTGACTTCACATTTGCAATATAATTGTGCTGTCATGTTGCATGCTGATCATTAGGTAGATGGAAACCTATCCCGTATACAGATTGGAATCGTATATAGACATGGACAGACTATACGAGCAATTATTTTTCCAAGAAGACTTTAACAGGGACACGTGCCCGAATAGCTTCCACCTGAGCTGATTTGCCCCAGAATGAGATCGTTTGCCCGAATTATATTGGTGCTGTCTTATAAACTCTCCTCGGGGCACCGCAGCCCACATAGACACATGCCTTGGATGTCTTCCAATTCTGAGGTGCGTTTTGGCAGAGATTGAACATGTAAGAACATAATTAGAGTAATTACCCCCAGAGAGAGAGAGAGTGTATTAATGCAGCACTAATGTTGTCTGCCCGTCAGGGATACTTTCAGTTTCAAAACCTCAAAAAAAATGAATGTATCTAATGTTACCGGTAAAAACAAATGTTGGCCTTGGCATAACCGAAACCAATTTATCTAATCACTTCCTGGAAGATACGATACAGAGAGTAATGCGACTTGTATACATTATAATGTATGTAATCGAATAATATAAGAGGTGTATTATTTTGAAGACAACCTACGCACTTGGAAGGAAACGCGTCAGGTGACGATGTGTATAATTGTATGTAAAGCAGACTTGGAAACTAACGTGATTTAATGTTTTAAAAAATAGAATGTAGTTTGTAACTTTTATTGTCTGTATCTATGTTCTAGGTAAAACTATATTAAGTAGGGAGGTTTGTTCATGCACCACGCATTAATCACTGTTAGTGGTATACGTGTATGTTATAGTAATTAGTACATAATTTATGGGGAAAATAGGAAAAAGAATGATAATCATATTATAAGACAAAGACAGAACCAATTCAACAACACAACATCGTACAGGAAAGGAAGTATCTCATACGACCAAAGTTTACTTTTGTTTTCGTTTCAAGGGAGCAAAGGAGAGGGCACGATTTCACAATGATGACAATAGGGAGCAATATTGCCTACTAAGGCCCACTAGTTACAACCCAGTGGGCGAGTTAGTTGAGATACACAGGATAAGAAAAGAAGAGGTGGCAAACTACAAGTACATATTAAAGGTAGTTCAGATTCGTCAAATGAGATGCGCGGCGCCATCTTGCATACGCGTTGCGCACGGTGCGTAATGCACGTTAGCTCAGTGTCATGCGGTGCGCGCAAACTAACCCAGTTCAAAATGGCGACCCGCTATGTAGCATCCCCACGCTTGATGCCCTTTAAGCTTTGTTACCTTGATTTTTAATCCCACGGCAGATCGATGGTTCTATGCAAAAACACGCAGATATCATTGGCGTCTATGAATAATATCTAGGCATAATCTAGGTATAAGGTATGCAATACATCTAACCTTGTTACAAGGCCTCTATAACGGGCCTACAGTGCCATATATATTCGATCCAAAAATAGATCGAAGTAAGTTACAAATATCTTCGAAGCGCACGTTGGTACCTGTTGTGGTACTACAACACGTACCAACGTGCGCTTCGAAAAGATGTTGTAACACATGGTGCGTGTTGTATGTATCAGCAGTAAATCGAGCAGCCTTCGAACCCATACCTTTCACATGCATTATTTGTGTGAGTCCTGTGTATAGAACTACACAGTAAAGTATGCTATTCTAATTCCCTGGTTTCGCAGAGAGACGCGGCGAAAAAAGGGAAAGAGAGAGGGGGGGGGGGGGGGGAGATATATAAAGTGAGGGTGAGGAGCGGGTGGGAATCGGGTTTAGATTTGTGTACATATGGATAGTTCTACTATGTGTAGAGAATGAACGACATGTCATCGCTTAAAACAGGTGTCTAGTATGGCACCCTGTGGCGTGCTCAGGGTCGTATTTGGGGAATGCGTTACATGGATTTACAGTATAGGGAGCTGTTACTCGATCAAAGTTTGTCAAAATATACATGCAAACATGTGTGCCTTTAATAATGGTAGTCACTCCTCCTGTCCCGTGTCCTCCACTTCGCCCCGCTCCCTCTCTATCTATGCGTTTTGTATTCTTTCAATCGACCGTCTTTCTCTTTTTAACACCCCAACCACTCTGCAATACCAGATCTCTTGTACTGCACACTACTTCATCGAAGACATGCAAGTTGTGTGTAGTACCAACTCCTACTTCCATGGTAGTACCAAGGAGGTATTAGAAAGGCTTTATAATACCTCCTTGATAGTACTAGTCTAGGTTCTGTACCTGTATGCAAATTATACACCTTGTGAATCCGTCCCTACAGCTTCACAGTTCAGAGTGGTATTACGAGGTATATGGGGGAAAGGTGTAAACAGGGTCCAGAACCTAGACTAGTACCCCCGCCGTCAGACCGTATCCAACCAGAAATCGAGCTCTCTCATTGGGCAATAAAGAAGAAACGAAGGTTGTTCTACCAGTGTGTTAGCCCACATTATTGCATGTCGTTCTAGATACACACGAGATACACAACTATTACACATGAAATGTTTGGGATCGATGACTGCTCATATCACTGCATGTCTTTACACAGCAACACACTCACCAATGCATGGATAAATACCCCTTCGATGTATGTCCTACTAAAAAGGATCGATCGTTCTTCCATCGATGGCTTATGACTCCATCCGCACGCCATAGGCCTCGCGTATGAAAGAGAGGAACGACTATCGCACGACGTGAATGTATAGGCCTATCAGGTACGATTTTGCTCAAGTCGTTATACTGACATTCAGTTACGACGCCTTGATTAAGACTACATTGCCAAGACGGAAGTTGATCTAGCTCGCGTTTAAAGTGATAACTGTAAAGTGTCAGAAATTGCACAAAATGACATTTGAGACTTCAATCCTATATCAATATCATTGTAAAATACAATTGAAAGATTTGAGAAAGTTTGAAAAAAAACGAACACTGTTTACCTAGTGAAAAAAAAACGAATATTGAGTTCATATATTATCACTGAATACTGATGGTCTGCCATACATTTGTCGCAGTAAATAATGATCCGTTTGAGATATTCGCACCCGTGTATGTTTACAGACGTAGTACAGAATTCATGGAATTTGCACTCGCTCGGCTCAAAGTTCTATCTCCGGAATGTTCTCACGCGTGCTGCATGCGGACGTGTTCAGCTAGGACAATTGTACTTTTTATCAAAAGCGTTGATCAACGCTTTTGAAATAATGATTTTCAATGATAATTATACTCATACCAAAGGGACATTTGAAAAAATCTAACCCTATTTTACTCTTCTCTTACCATAAGCTAAACAACACGGCAGAAGAGAAACGAGGAAGCTCCAAGTATTTTTCGTGGAGTTAGACACTCTTGACAGGCATCACTTTAAGGTGGTTCGGATTCGTAAATTAGATGCGCGGTGCCATCTTGCGAACGCTCTGCGCACAGTGCGTAATGCGCACTCTTGATCAGTGTTATTCAGTTTCGCAGCAAACTATCCTAGTCCAAAATGACGAACGGCAGTGTAGCAACCATGACAACCTTTAATTATACGGGAGTTAGGACATCTCAGTGGCAACATGTTAAAAGCACTGCGCAGCGGTTGACATGTGTGGTTTCCAATCGATTATGTGTATATCACATCGATCGTGGAACTGCTACTGAAGTTTTCAGACATTTTACGGCGGGTGAATGAGTCAAGGCAGTGACTTGAGAAAAAACTAAAGCGTGTAGGAAGGCTTGAAGATGAGACGGTGGTCGTGCGATAGTCTGCAACCTTTTTGTCCATTTTTTTTTTTTTTTACGATCCCAGAGCTGTATGATGTAGGCTAGCCTACAGCTCTTTAAAAACAAACAAAACAAAAACAAAAACATTTATCATCTCTGTCTAGGTTTGAAATCTAGAACGCTGCGACTTTCTGGCAAGATCGGTATAAGATATGAACACGTTTTTCTTACAGTTAAAGGTACTCTACTGTAGTTGTATCTCTCATCGTGTTGGATGGGACTTTCAAAAGAGCGCTATCGACGCGCCTTATTTGCGCACGTTGTGCGCGCTTTGCAAGGTGAACACAGTTTCACGATGCTAGATCGAAGTCTGACGTAATCGTTGCTTTTAAATATTGCCGCTCTTGGCGCATGCTTCAATACGACGGCGCATCCTTCAATACGACGCGACAGCGATCGACCTGATACACGGTAGCAAATGCAACAGAAAAACAACAACAACACTGCATCAGACACGTGGTTTTCATTCGAGTGTGTGCATATCGATCGTTAATAATTCAGTGCGATCACTCAGACGCTTCGGATTTGTAAATCAGACACGCGTTGTCATCCTGCGAACGCTTGTGCACGGTGCGAAATATACACGGAGTCAGTTATAACGCATTGCGTATAAACTAGCCTAGTTAAAAAATGGCAAATCGCGACTAAGAAAGTTTTGTGCTGCTTACACTGCCCTTTCATCTAAAATAGGCTTAGCATGGACAGGGAAAAGGTGTGTTTTCTTCTTTTTGTGTGTCATGAGTGTGAAAAAACAGACAGGGTGCTATTCGGACGTAAATGCCTCGGCATTCACCACCTGTCATCAGCTGTCCGAAGGCTTAAAGCTAAATGACAGGAATGGGAAACGCCCCACACGCAAAAAATGAAATGTACGCTCTTATTACCAACCATGTGAAAGAATTTTTTTTTTTTAGTAATATGGGATTATACAAATTTGGCCAGGAAACCGCCTACTAATTGATATAATTTATTTGCAAAATTAGAAAACTATCAATGCATTGACAGATATCGCCGACGGTTGTATTTTGAAATGTTCGTCCGCACATTACATGCAAAGCCCACGCAAACTCCGCCGTGGCAGAGCGGCTAGCCGATCGGCTATCTGGCCGATTCGCGGCCGGCTAGTTACGGCGGGCCAAATAGGCTGTGCGCCGTTCAATCTGATCTGCGGCGGATGGAATTCCCCTTATCTTTCCGCATTTTTCGATGTTATGGTTCATAATTTACCACATAAACCCTCTTTTATACTATTTCAGCTATGTTGATCAATTTGTTAGGCCAACCGAGTGGATTTCGGTAATTTTCCCATTGCTGTCATTTGGCTTTAAGCCCGCCGCACACAGAGCCTACTCGATCCGATCCGACTGGTTTTCAATCAGGCTAGAGTCGGTTTCGCTCAGTTGGAGCCAATACAACAAGTTGAATCGGCCTCGAATGACCTCCGACCGGCTCTTGACCGGCAAAGCCGGATTCCTGAGGCAACGCATACCGAGTCGGATCGGGTCGAGTCGGCTCTGTGCGGTATTCGGCTTAATACATCCAATCAGTGAGATTGATTGGCTGTCGCAGAAGGCGATGGAGACAAAATATCTCCAACATCATCACCCAACACAATCATGCCACGTGAATTATTTCTTTATGATTTGTGTTTTGTAATTAATAGTTGTTTATACCATTTGAATCAACGTTTGTACAATGATACAAATAATAACGTTACTTACAAATGTTCACTCATCGTTGCCAAGCCGTAATTTCCGGCGCAGACAGAGCCGACTCGACCCGATCCGACTGGTTTTCAATCAGGCTAGAGTCGGTTTCGCTCAGTTGGAGCCAATACAACAAGTTGAATCGGCCTCGAATGACCTCCGACCGGCTCTTGACCGGCAAAGCCGGATTCCTGAGGCAACGCATACCGAGTCGGATCGGGTCGAGTCGGCTCTGTGCGGTATTCGGCTTAATACATCCAATCAGTGAGATTGATTGGCTGTCGCAGAAGTCGATGGAGACAAAATATCTCCAACATCATCACCCAACACAATCATGCCACGTGAATTATTTCTTTATGATTTGTATTTTGTAATTAATAGTTGTTTATACCATTTGAATCAACGTTTGTACAATGATACAAATAATAACGTTACTTACAAATGTTCACTCATCGTTGCCAAGCCGTAATTTCCGGCGCAGACAGAGCCGACTCGACCCGATCCGACTGGTTTTCAGCCTGCTTAACTCAGTATGCGCTGCCTCAGGACTCGGCTGCCTCGGTTTTTTCCAGTAAAGTGCCAGTCGGAGGTCATTCGAGGCCGATTTAACATGTTGGATCGGCTCCGACTGAGCGAAACTAACTCTAGCCTGACTGAAAACCAGTCGGATCGGATCGAGTCGGCTCTGTCTGCGCTGGGCTTTAGACGACCCAGTTTCTTTTATAAGCAGTGAGGAGGTCGAAAAAGGAGTACGGGAAAACGGAATTATTCGTGTTGATTAACGAGGGAGGACGCGACGAGATCGGCTTTCTCTTGCCTGGAGGGCTCGGACCGTTTTGTGAATCAGAGAGATTTTGTCACAATTTTCCACGATTCCTTATAGTTTTGTTTTACTTACTTTTCAGCTGCGTATAACGCTTGGGCCTGGTTGGTGGGGTGTCGAGGATAGCAAATACCAACCTGTTGAGCATCTTGCGCCCCTGCCTAACCAACCCCCCCCCCCCCTTTAATGTTTACAGGGATAATAAAACAAAGAAATACATAAAGATAATGCCACCATAATGGTTGGAAATCTTTAAGGACACCATTTTATTTATTGATATATTTAATTATAAAGGACGACATGTACACCATGCATGGGAGCGCTGTTTGCAAATTGATGGAGAAATAATGTAGATTATTTACATTGCAAGAATGTTAAAGCTACATGATTGTACATATTCGCTAGAGACACGGACATCATAAAGGGTTATACTGTTCTCAAACGGAACTTAATTCAGTTCAGTTTATTCAACACTTGTCATAAAATACATAAAATGCATAAAATACAAAAGTACAGAGATAGAAAAAAAAACATAAAAAACATTCATAATGACAGTAGCAGAAAGGAGTAAGGCTCCTTATATGAAAGCTAACCCCTGTAAAGTATTACATAATATGATAACTATACACTAATACAAAACAAAACAAATACATTAAAAATTGTCATATTGCCTGATAATTCTATAGCACATTGTAATTATCTAATAAGTATTTTTTATATTTATATCTTAAAATGTTTACAGCTTGACTAGACTTTAATCTGCTAGTTAGCAAGCGCAACGCCCTTGTCGTTAACAAATAGCAAAATGTGATTTCCCTGCACGTTTCATTTGTCTATACAAGCTGCACTTCCTATAGTTTTAAACCGTGGTTCCATTAATTAAACCTTCTTTGTGAATGTCAGCCAGTATTTTGACGAATTTGATTTGTTTCTTGATTTTTCTCGTGCCCGCCTTTCACCCCCCCCCCCACCCCAACCCCCCCCCCCCCCCCTTCCCCCTGACCGGGATGGCCCTTGATTCGCCATTTCTTCTCGCTTTGTTTTCTTGCTATCCTTCTTCATTTTGTATTTGGTAATCTTTCGTTACCCACTTTGTTGTCACCCCCAAGCGTAATCTCTGCATGGTACTATAGTTGCCCAAATGGTTTTGACGAAATGGATCCAAGAGTCTTACTCTAGGGAAACACGTCCTCTTTTCTTACAGATCGAAGATATATCTCACCGATTTGTTTCTCATATAATTTGTTCCCTTAATATGTTGTCGTCCTTTTTGTCCGCCAGAGTTGGTGACGAAAGTCGTCCATGTTGCACTAGATTTGGATTCCATAATAATTGTATTTAATATATGACAAATAAATTCGATTTGATTTGTGTGTGTGTGTGTGTGTGTGTGTGTGTGTGTGTGCGTGTGTGTGTGTGTGTGTTCGGCTTAGACCACGCATGTTTACGCTGTTTTAATTATGTATAGTTCTTGCTCAATAGCTCTCTACAAAGAAATAAAATGAAATAAAGCAAAACTTCCCCTTTAAATCCTTTTCCTAATGCTATGTCATTGGCTAGGTATATATCACGTACTTGCGGCCATTGCGGTTGTTCTAGATGAGTGCTTAATTAATCGACATATCGCATTACGGTTGACTGCCAGTGGAACTGTAACAAAAGTAGAATCCTTCTGAGCGGGTATTCTGCGAGCAAAGAAGTCTGTTTTAAAGGGATCTAGTAACTTTGTTGACATGTGCAAATATTGAGGAATGGTTGATAGAATGCATATTTGTGTGATCTGATATGTATATTCAGTGATGTGTGAAAATGTAATGTTAAATGGATGTTATATGGCCGAGTAATGACCGAAAAATGCAACGTGATATTCGCTAACTCATTGCACTGACTTTGTACACAGTTATAACTTTCCAGTGGATAATTAAAGATCTGAACACTTCAATCGTAAATATATTTTTAACGAAAGGGAAATTCGAGAAGAAAAAAACCTGTTCCATGCTTCAATTATTGGTAATACTAATACAACAAGGTATGAAAGAACCACTAGAGTTCTAAGAAAGTTTTTGGATTTAGCCGATGTTACTAGATCCCTTTCATGTTTTGTTTAATCCAATATCATTCCCTAAATAATATATCCACGGGGTACTGGGGCTATAAAGGGGTGCGAATATGCCTTTCGTTCCCATTATAGCGAATAGGTCACTCAGAATAAATTTCTTATTCGTAAGCTGGGCAATGACCTGATGTACTGATGATAATCATGGAACACAATTAGTTTGAAATTGTATTTTGTTTCTTTTGATTTTTGTTTATCGAGTTATTTTTCTGCGCTTCATGACAATTTCTATAATACATAAATATCAAAATTACTTACACATTAATACGAGACAAACTGGTAATATATAGTGATGGTAAGATATATAACCAGGATAAGTAAAGATTTTTTAAGAAACCGAGTAAAATTTACGAAAAGATAAAAACTGATGTCACACATTGACAGCCTATTTGGCCCATCGAGGTCTTTTTACCGTGTTTAAATATAATAAAAATAATACAGAAGCACATCTGTATCATTCCTGAGACTGAAGCCTCTCCCAGCAAAAATGTATATATAAACTTAAAAGGAAAACCTAATTTTGCTAACCGACTACGGTATTCTTGAGCTGGATAGCTGTTCGTAGTATAGAGCCCTTTTTCGATTTTCATTTTTCGCTAAAAGTCAGCTAAAGAAAACAAAATAAAATATTATTTTGACAACGAAGTTGGTGAAGACCTTTTTTCTTTTGTCGTTTGTTTGTATAAAAATATAAAGTACTGGTCATTGCAATGAGGACATTTTGTTTGCTTTTATAGAGTGAAACTATCCCCCCTATACCGCAAAAAACCCACATACGTCTCTGGTTACTTTTAATTAATCTATCAAAGGCGAATTTTGTATCAAATGTCCACATTATTTCTTATTATAATGAATCTATAGGCTTTTTAAAAATCGTAATTTATCTCAATGTTGAAGGCCTTTTTTATTTTCATTACTCATTTGATGGCGGATTGTACGAAATAGATACGGGTCAATGAAACGAAGACATTGCGTTTGCTTTTAGAGTTAAACAGAAATTAAAAGTAATAATCAATCATACAAATTTAAAACATAATCAAGATTTTGACGCCTCTGGTAACAAAAAGAAAAATGCATTCATCACGGGGAAATTGTTCATATCAAATGCCAATATTGTTTTTTTTAATTTATTATAATGCAGCTAGGCACTATTTAAAGATCATCCTGTAGCTCAATCTGATCTAACCAGGGGTGTGTTTCACAAAGATCCTCAGTTGAACTTAACTCTATGTTGGATTTTGAAAAGCCGTTAGTTTCTTTGAACAAAATTTGTAAAAGTTCTTTAAAAGGGCATACAATGTTGATTCAAAGCATTAATATTTTCTATAATCAAGGAGATTTAATGTTCTTGATGCAAAATTAATGAAAACTCTAAAATACTTGCATTCTTGATTTCCAATATGTTTTATTCCAAAGCTACAAATGGCTTTCTATAATAGTTAGATCCAACTTAGAGTTAAGTTCAACTTAGAATCTTTGTGAGACACCCCCTGAATTATTAATTCGTCCTTACCCTTTATGATCGATCAAGATGCTTTGCTATATCCCGGTTCCCATGTGAAAATGATACTGTTACTTTATGTAACTGACGAACGTCAGTAACCCAGTGCAATACAGGTGTAATATGCCTACAATTATTGATATATGACCGATTTAAAAAGAATTGCGCTCATTTTTAAAACTTAATTGGACGATACTAGTTGCCATGTGAACCAAAACCAACAAACGCACAGACAACAATTTATTATAATATATCGCATCAATACTCAAGTATCTATTTAAAGGGATAGTTGAGTTTTGGTATAGAGGGCGCTACACAAAATATTGTTTTGGTAAGATAATGAAAAACTGGGTGTCAAATTGGAAAGAACATACAATATTGATGACAGAATAAACTTTATTTGATCAAAATCGGTTTAGAAATGGGTGAAATATACATAAACAAAAATACAATTATTTGATAATTTTGAACCAGCCGTTGATTTGTTTTTAAATGCTTCCCTTTTTCGAAAATTTACAAAAGAGGTTTTTAAATAGTTGTTGATTATCTCTCTATCTAATCACTATTTCAACAACACATCATTTGTACAATATTTTATTTACAATGGTTGAAACCAATGAGTTTTTAGAGAGCGCCCTCTTGCGTTTTGACGGCTAATTTTGAATGATAACAGGCTTTTTACTTGGTCATTTGTAATGTTGTATTCCTGTCGAGCATTGTGGAGTTTGTAATATTAGTTTGTAATAATTGTAATGATGCAGGTTTTGGTTACTAAAATTCAGCTTTACCAAAACTGTATATATACGTACTCTCTTTATCAAAACTCAACTATCCTTTTAAGGTAATTAGTACCGGAATAGAACCCCAGTCATCCGTAAATAATGGAAAAGGGTGAACGACTCGATTCTTAATGTGAGTTTGTTCCTCTTTAATCAGTATTCAATGGCATTGCTACATTTGGGGGCAGTGTGCGGGGTGTGGGGGGGGGGGGGGGGGGTAGTGCCACCCTGAAAGTCGTATTGCCACCTTTACTTCACATACCTCTAACCGTCCCTCCCCCCCCCCCCCCCCCCCCCCCCCCCATGCACAAGAAAAGGGTTACAAGAACAAAAACATGTCGAGCCAAACCTGTCCTAGCGACCGCCTGCTCATAACGATCACCCAGCTGTTCCACACTGGAACAAGCATGCTCGATATAATTGTTTGATACGACCTGGATAATGCGACCACCCGCCTGACGCGACCCGCAATCGCCCCAGTTGCTTCGCAAGGGAAAACAAAACAAGTACAATTGTTTTTTTAATTATAGAAAGTAAAAAATGGCTCACTAAGGGGTAACCTTAAATGGATCTAGTAACTTTGTTGGCAAGTGCAAAAAGTGATGATTGATTAATAAAATAAGTATTGGAGTGATCTTATATGTCCACAAGGTAATGTGTGAAAATTCCACGTTAATTTGATGTATTTGGGCTGAGTTATGAGCAAAAATGCAAAGTGATATTCACTAACTCATTGTACTTACTTTGTACACGGCATGAAATTATCCCTTAGACAATTTCATATCTGAACACTTCAATCGTTAATATCTTTTTAACGAAATGGAAATTTGAAAAACTGAAACCTGTCCCATGCTTTTATTGTTGATATGAATATGATAAGGTATGAGAGAACCATATATAGTTCCAAGTAACTTATGAGGATTTGGACAATGTTACTAAGTCCCTTTAACACCCCCCCCCCCTCCACCCGCCTGTTGCTCCCTACATGATTACTGTGGCTTTGCCATCGCATAATGATACCAAGATGCGTTTAACTGCACTTGCCTTAACCCAGGTTGGGAAACGTATTTCAAGCTTATCATTTTACGTGGAAGAGTTTTATATTAATAAATAATAATAATAATAATAACTTCAATAATATCTATATCTCAATAATAAGATAAATACATATCCATGCGCTTTAAAGATAATAATTAACTACAGAATATACAATATTAGGTAATTTATAATCAGATGAACGAATATTAAACTAACATACAACAATTGAAAATGTTACGCACATGGAATTATGTGATATCAGTTAGGAAAAAACAATCGGCGAAAATCTAATTCTTTATAAACACACGTTTTTAGTAATGACTGTCTTTATAAGGGCGTTCTGGGTAGTTGCGGCACGGATATTGGATGGGAGGTAGGTCCATGCAGGGTTGATGCTGATAATGCTGAAAGCGCGTTGACAGTAGTTTATTTCAATTGTTTGGGATTAAGCTTGAAGGGTAAGGACATTTATTCAAACGCCAGAAACATGTTTTCAAAACGCGGATATTACCCTACACGATTGTATTCAAACGCACCCCAATAAGTAAATAATTACCGAATCAAGAGATAATGTGTAGGCTTCTGGGAATAGAGAGTGTTCGGGAACCTTATTAGAGGGAGCTGTATTGCGTCACGAGAGTACGCCAAGTGTTGAATGTTTATGCTGCAGCTCTCACACAGTGCTAAGAGTCCTTGCGACTATTATGAACAATTTGAAATTCGCGGCAAATTCGCCAAAAAAATGATATGATTGGCATGGAGAAAATACTGATAAGGTGAGTCCTTATTTAACAATCAATTTGCCGAATTTGTAGCGAGTCCTTTGCGAATGTTACGAATGATTACGAATGCCCTTGCGAATCTTAAAAATGTGTCACTACATATGCCTTGCCATTGTGTATTAAAGACAATTTTGAGAAAACAATGAGAATAAATAACTATGCCTTCCTGGCGAGTTTGGGAGCATTTTCATAATATCCCCCAACGCCCATGAACGACGGCGAATGCTTACGACCTTATGATCATTGCGAATTGGTTGCGATACTCGCCACTGTGTGAGGGGAGCATTAACAAACAGCAGCAGTACAAAAAGAAAAACCTTGAAAAGCCAATGAAATGTGATAATATAGAGACGGGTAAAAGAAAATACTTATGATGCCCGGGGTAAGTTGAACAATGCCCCCCCCCCCCCCCCCTTGGGATTCTTCTTCCACAAAAACAGTGGAATTTTAACAAATAACGCATACCAGTGGATGAATTGGAACAAGAAGGCATAACGCGGAGAAAATTAAATAAAGTAAAATACTACGAAAAAAGTGAACAAAATAAAATATGGGGAATGTAAAGTACGGGAAAATACAAACCATTTTAATTTGTTGCCTGGACCGTACCCCCTTTGTAATTCCTTGCCTATCCCCACCCCCACCCATTCTGATGTGTTGCCCCGCGTAGGCTACTTTGCCCCCTTTTTACGCCATTTTAGATGAAGGAAAATTACATCAAGGATATATTATTCCCCCCGTTTTACGCAAATGGATATCATTCATTCGGATGAAATAATTTTCGCCTCGGGTTTATTCGCATAGATCTCTAAACATGAGGGAATTATAGGGATAATCCCATTAAGGCCCGGTCACATATCACCAGACAGCGTAAACGGATGCAAAATGTTAAATCCGTTCGTCTCCGTTCGTATGCGTTTCTTGTCCGTACATTGTCAGCCGATGTTCCTTGTTCTATCCGGCGGAAAGTTGAAGCAATGGAGACGACTTTCACCAACGGAAAATTTGATTTCGCAAATTGTCTATTCGTCGGGCATCCATTCACGCTATCCCGTGATATGTGACCGGACCTTCAGTACTTGTGCGAAGCTCCCACTTTCTTTTTAACGTATCAGGTGTCATCCGTGTTTCGTTCCTTATAATACCAAGGACCTTCAATTATTGAACCGTCTTGGTTTAAAGGGGTAGTTCAGTTTTGGTATAGAGGGCGCTGCCCTAAATAATTTGTTTGTGAGATAATGAACAACTGAGTGTAAAGTTTGAAAGAGCATACAATTTTAATGACAGAATAAACTGTATTTGATCAAAATCGGTTCAGAAACGGCTGAAATATCAATAAATATATCCGATCGGAATAAATCTGGGGCCCAGATTTATTCAAAGATTTTCTAAAAAATGTAAAAAATGCTTACACTTTTTCAAAAATTTAAAAGAGGTTTGTAAATAGTTATTCTCTCTATTTAATCATTATTTCAACAAAACATCACATGCATAATTTTGTATGAAAAATGGTTGAAACCAATGTTTTTTTAGAGAGCGCCCTCTCTGTGTTTTAATGGCTCTTTTTGAATGATAACAGGCTTTTTACTTTATTAGTCGTTTGTAATTTTCTATACCTTTCGAGCATGGTGCATGGAGTTATAACTATTAGACTTAGTTATAGTTTTAGAATTAGTTTATTATAACTATTATTGTGCAGGTTTTGATTACTAAAACTCAGCCTTACCAAAACTGTACTACCCCCTTAACGCATTTCTCAGCTCAGCCATGACCAAGTAAACAACACGTTACGCGAAGCTCGATTCTAGTTTAATCGCAGTACTATTAAACAATGATGCTAAACTCGTATCAGTTTACTGCCTAATTCGTGTGATTTATTTGGTATAATTCGATCTGTAAACTTTAGTAAAGCGTATTTCTCAGCTTAGCAAAGCTTAAAGCCAACAATAATGACAGTATTGGGAAACGCCCCACACACACAAAATGAAAAATATGCTTTAATCACCTATACACCATGTGAAAGCTATTATGATAATTTATCTGTCAATTTAAAGATTTTGACAAAACTGCTTTGAAGTTGATTATTTGAGCATTAAACGGGTTCGAAATAAAGCGATCTGTGCACAGATAATTCAATTCAACCGCATACGCTGCGTGCAAAAGCTATGCGAGCGCAAGTGTGCACGGCATATTAGGCTTGTCGACCCGAACTCCAGCCCAGCGGAGTGGCGCGAACGGGCGGTGAATTTAAGCTAAATTTCACGGGCGTGCTGATGGCGTGAATTGGAGTTCCAACGATATTTCTGCATTTAAAGATACTAAGGTTCGGTTTTTACCATACACACCCTTTTTAATACTAATTCAACAAAATGTATCAATTAGTTGGGCCATGAATGTTTTCGGCAACTTTCCCAATACTGGTATGTGGCTTTATGTGTATAACTGCGTCAACACTAAACACGAAGCTCGATTCAATCCTCCTGGAAGTGAAAATGTAATCACAGTATACACAATGGTGTTAATATCGTATTAGTTCACGAGCTAGCTGCGCATCGAATGCCTAATTCTGGTGAAATATCTGGTACCATTCGCATGTCTTCCTTAGTAAAGCTCACGTGCATATTTAACACACAAATCGAATAAATCCCTCTAAATTCTATTTTAATTCAAGACATATATATATTATTTACCTCGTATTTAAGTCTTGATAAGGATCAGATATCGGGCCATGTGCATTACATTTCAAATCAAAGTGCCTTCGTTATAGGCATTTGCTTAATCGCCGATTAAACAGCATGACATCTTCCGAATACAATGCGGCGATTCTCGTCTGTAGGTCATCCACATGCTGGATTAATAAATAAATGACAAATAATTGTTATTCGTTCTAAGAAATGAAGGTCTTACGTGCAGATGTTAGAGTATAACTACAGTATAACTCGGATCTTTACATGTTCAAAAGTCATTATTTCTTCCATAACAAGTCATGATGTAAAAAATAATAGCACAAAATTACGAAATGCAAGGGACATGACTTTAGGAAAAGGAAGGGAGTCATGCGTCTTATATGTTTGCCTATTTACTGTGGAACTGTCATTACAAACTCGTTACAGAGAAAAGGCAATGGGTCGTAATTGTATTTTTGTATCGTTAAGAGACAATCTTTTCGGCAAACTTCGGAAAAATATGATCAGTTATTATTGCGTTAAAGTATCTATAAGATTAAGATAGAGACGGCATCCTAATTCGATCAATTGGAATATAATTTTCACCGGAGGCAATAACTATTCATCAAATGCATTTGATATGAGCAATTCCGCTAAATAAATTAATTGTCTTCTTCCTTTTATTCAAAAAGAAAACATCATGCAGTGATTTACGTGCAGTTCTGGTAATATTTGTTTCTAAATTTAGTTGTAGTTTAAAGTCATATATGCGTGGGTTATAATGGGTAGTCAGCAAATTCCAACTCGACTCCACCGTAATCTCTCGAGGTAAACTCACGATATGTGTTGGATCGATCGAAGAGCGGTGCTTCGAAATATCTGAACACGGGCCTTCTTATGAAATTGCATGCAGCAAGAATTTCTCACGCTGTCACATAAGACATCAAATAGCGGCACTTTGAAGTCGGTTGCGGTTAAGCGTGTTACGTGATATTTTCGCTCGTAAACATCTCTGATGGATCTCCATTCGACTAGTACAAACATTCCGAACGCGACTATTTTTGATGCTTCTTTGACTCGGGTATTCGGAAGTGGGACAGTTTGCGATCGCAAGATGGATCCACGCGTCTAATATACCGGTCTGAATTCCCTTTAAAAGAAGAAGAGAAAACAAATTTTGTTGATACTTTTCGCAAAGCGCTATCAAATATGCTAGTATTAGATTGATTAAGAAGAAGTATTGAGCTTTGTTAAGAACACTAAAACAATGTTGGTATGAAATGAAGAATGATTTTTTTTTCTTTCTAGTTGTATAGTTCAAAAGAAAGAAGAGAAAACAAATAGTTGATATTTAGACAAGGGGAAGTATAGTATTTATTTCCAAACTAGTGGGCGGAACACCCTATCAGCCACAGGCTGGTTTTAGTAGATCATATAAATAATTGATTGTTTCCACGAAAATGATTAATGGGATCTAGTAACATTCTTAAAATCCACATTATACTAATACTAGATCCATTTAAAGAGTCTGACAAATTCGTTCTACCACATGTAAGTTGTTAATGCATGGATAAAATAAGGAGATAGACAAAAGAGAGAAGACTAAAGGGAGTACGTGGAATCAATGAGAAAACGCAAATTGAATAAGACATAGGAATGTGAAAATAATAGATGAATTGATAGAAGACGTACAATCGTAATAGCGTGAGGCTGTGAAATCCCACATTGTACTTAAATGCAGTTTAAATAACTTTAAAGGGATAGTTGAGTTTTGGTAAAGAGAGTACAGTTTTGGTCAAACTGAATTTTATTAACCAAAACCTGCACCATTACATTACAAACTAATAGTTATAACTCCACCATGCTCGAAATGAATTTCAAATTACAATCGACTAAGTAAAAAGCTTGTTATCATTCAAAGAGAGCTGCTACAACTCAAGAGGGCGCTCTCTAAACAAATCCTTTGTTTCAACCATTTTAAATAAAATATTGTGCATGAGATGTTTTGTTGAAATAGTGATTAGATAGAGAGATAAACAACAACTATTTAAAATCCTCTTTCGTACATATTTGGAAAACAAATTATCGAATTATTGTGGGACCCCACAATTATTACAAATGGTTATAGATATTTCAGCCATTTCTGAACTGATTTTGATCAAATAAAGTTTATTCTGTCTTTAAAATTGTATGCTCTTTCAAATTTGACACTCAGTTTTTCATTATCTCACAAAATACTTTGTGTAGCGCCCTCTATACCTAAACACAACTTTCACTTTAACTTTAATGGCAGTCACGATGAGCGTTATGAACGTATCTCAGGATATTCTTTAGACTTTTCTCATCCAGTGTGTTTAAATACATTTGTCTAGAACAGAATCAGCGTTTGATACGTGTTTTCAGATTACATTACTCAAGTTGAAATATTAGCTGCTCATAAAACACGTTCAAAATTGTATTAAATGATAGATGGTTTGAGTATATAATATAAATGCAACAATTTATCCCGGTAATCCATTTGCTGTTAATTGAAATGGAGCAAAATAATGACAAGATTCGGGTAAATAGACCTTTCACTCGATTTCTTCAAAACTTCTTCCTATAGTTGTTTAAAGGAACTACAGCGTCTAGATGGCCTAATTTTCATAATTAGGCGCTCTATACGTAATTTTTCCTCAAGAAAAAGTATTTGGCAGTCGTTTCCCATGAAATCAATCAATTTTGGGGTAATTAGTAAATATCTAATTGTCCTGGGAACACCCCTTTTAAATCGCCAAAATGTGAAGTCATCTAAAGAACGGACTAATGAACTAAATTATGTAGATGACGTAAGCCAATGAATTGTCAATCACATGTCAATCACGCTGCCGATTCTGGACCCTAAATGTGGTTGGGGCGTAAACTGGCTGCTAAGTGAGATTTGGCATCAGAAAATTAGTCTAAAATCACTACTGTGTTTATTTTCATGGAGTTTTTTCGGCAGACCTATTAAACAAGTCATCAACTATGGAATAAGTGCCAAAGTACGTTGTATTCTTTAGTTCCTTTAATACTAAACATTTCCCCCGATAACATTTAATTATTTATGCCGAATCTTTCAATATAAAACATGTCCTTTTTTTATATGCGAAGGCACTCGTGCAAAACCAATTCCAGCAAAGGACACCCAATTTGTTTTAATTTTACATGAATCGTTTTACAAAATCAATAATGTAACATTCTCATATTAAATGCATAGTCGATTTTATAAAAAAAATAAATCATCAAATATTGTCGAATGTCTTTTTGTGGTGTGTTAAAGGGAGTGTAACACATTTGCATCCACCAAACCAGGTGGGAAAACAAATCTTGTAACTTATGGGCCTGAACGAAAGCTCTTAACGGACACTTGAGGTTATGTGTCCCTTTTTTATCAGGTAAGAGAGAAATCGAATTTGTTATTTATTTATTTATTCAAAATCGCTAAACGTCTAGGCTAGACGTTAAGGGGTAGCTACACACGTCGATGAACACAAATATCGTTCAATATAAAATGTGACCGACCGCAATGGCAATGCATTGACTTGCGAACACACACAGTGCAAGGATCCATGGAACAAAGGCTCTCACGACTCTAGTTGCTAATGGAGTGGGCACACGAGACTTGCGACGACCTGCAACAGCCTGCAACAAGACAATAGAACTTATGAAGGGCCGATCATGTTCGAAATAACTAGACGTTACATCAGAATGCAAATATCGCAATAAATTCGGTATTATTCCCATTATAGCCATAAATAGGTTGTATGTATTACATTTAGGCTAAAGTAAACCTAACATGTTATTTACCGTGCTTAATAAGCATCATAAGCCTGGTTTTGGGTTGTCGATCGAACAATAGCACGACTGGTCACGAGGAACGCATGCGCCGTGTGTTCTCTTGCGACGGCAGGTTCCCGTCGCAAGTCTTGTCGCAAGGTTTTTGAACATCAAAAAGTCGGTTCAAAATCCGTTGCGATCAAAACAATAGAAGAGAGAGAGAAAGAGCAAGGTGATTGCGGTGATTGCGGTTATTGCGGTGGCTTCATCTCACCCTATTGACCTATTGAAATTGCATCCATGGCAAATATTCATGGTTTGGTAGACAATACTTAATCCTGAATACTTCAGGCAAGTCTCGTCGCATGCGGTGACATATTGAAATCGTATCCATGGCAACGATGCATGGTTTGGTAGACAATGATTTATCCTGAATACTCCAGGCAAGCCTCTAGATATTTCTGCTTTTCATCAACAATTATTTATTCTCATTACATACCCTTACCAATAATGAAAGGGGGGTGTTCAACCGACAGATTTGTATTATCATTATTGGGATTGGCATCCACATGATCGAATGGGAGGGGGGGGGGGGGGGGTTCTCGGCTCTTGCGGCCCACGATTCTCTTTCATGTCCCACAGTTATTATTTTTGTTGTTTTTCTACCTTGTTTACCGCGGTAATTTATATTTGGCCTATTGGAGGTCTGTGTATGAGCTAATTAAGAGCCAAAAGCTTGCACCACGTCGTATGTTTATATTTTGCAACATTTGTCTTTGCTATGGCTCCATACTCAGGCTAATTTCATATAAGCTTGGTGCACCGATAGGGTACCCACCGCTAGCATGCTCCTCAGGGAGTAGAGGATGTGTACAATGCGGGTCTGACGCTTAGAGGCTATTATAGGCGCTATATAATACGAACTACTATTATTATTAATTATTATTAAATAATATTATTATTATAATTAACAATATTACTATTATAATTATTATTAGTAGTAGTAGTAGAAGTAGTAGTAGTAGTGGTAGTAGTAATAGTAGTAATTTGTGCATCAAGACCATATCAATATAAGAGCAGAGAGATATTAACGCTCATCCTTGAATTGCGGAACATTTTGTGAGTGTTTATATTGTACATCTGCAGTGAATTTGTACAGGGTGGTGATGTATTACAGACTTTGGCAAAATCCGCCTTTCATATGTGCACGTGACCAATCGCAAGCTGTTGCAGGTCGTCGCAAGTATCGTGTGACCACTCCATAAGCTACAAAACAACTATTGTACCTGGTCACTATATTGCTTGCCTACCATACCTTATCACTGATCTACACACACACACACACACACACACACACACACACACACACACACACACACACACACACGCACGCACGCACACACGCACACACGCACACACGCACACACGCACACACGCACACACACACACACACACACACACACACACACACACACACACACACACACACACACACACACACACACACACACACACACACAGGGCTGAGTTACCTAAAGCCATATTTTGTCCGAAGTAAAACAGACAAATATTAAATTCGTTTATTGAAGAAGTAAGAGTTCGATTGATTTGATATTTCTCACACATTTTATTAACATCATTCCCTAGCTTCATGCACATTTTGAGAAAGATCCGCGGTGTTTGCAAATGTGTGAAACAACCTTTAAATGTCACGATCATTTATATTATTACTAATATACTTAATACTGAAACAATTTGTCAGTATATACATAAAGCTATAATCAGAGTTTCCGTTCGTGCTTGTTTGTTTTTTTCTTGAAAAGGAAATAAAGAATTGGCATATTTATCACCATTATAGTGCCTTACTTTGTTTGAATAAAACAAGAGCGATAGCGGGAGGCAGCGGGATCTCGCGTAGTGGCTCGCTCGTGAACGATATCAGCGACGCGCTCTCCTGAAATGCGTTCTGGCCGCAAGGCAACGATGCGTCTTCGCGCGTGAGAACAAAACATGCATTTTATAGCGCGCGCACCAGCTGAGCGAGACGCCGCGGCCTCCCACTTGGAACGAATTTCGAGTGCGCGCAATTTACAACTGCGCGCAAAACCCTTCCAATCGGGATCCTGCGGTAGGACGGCAGTGATAATGATGATGCCTCCCCCAACGATATTACACCAGTAGCGTAGCTAAGGAGTACATGGGGGCACGTGCGCAAATCCTTCATTTCAGTAAAAAATTCACTGCTCACATTATACAAAATGTTCCCAACAATTCTTTGAGAACTCAAAGAAAGAATGATAGTAAATTGTAATTCATTTTAGTTTTTCTTATACTTTTCCAACCAAATAAATTTAAATGAAGGAAAGGAACTTCGTATCTACTACGAAAGCGCATGTGACTCTTTTTAAATCACTGTTAAAAACACATTTGTATACTCAATCATAATGTAGTTAACGGGATTGTTGAAATTTATTCTAAGCAACAGTTGTAGAACAGTTGTAGAACAAATTAAAACAACGGTTGTGTAAACTTTAAACAACTGGGGTTGTTGAATGTTTTCAACAACAGTTGGATGGTATATATGTCAAACAATTTCAACAAGTTGTTGAATTTGTATACACAGCGTTTTAACAGTGTATAGCTCTTCGTTGGAAGTTAAATAAATAATGTTAACCAAAAAGTACTGGTTCCAGATCCAATTCACACGTGTAGGCTATATATTTCAACAGAACGACTGCCATATACCCAACCTATTTAAGAGTAACCTCAGAACATATTCAAGAAAACACTTTAATTTGTTTTCTCTATATACAGGGTGGCCCCAAAAAACCGGAACGGGGCACTTCCCAAAATATAGTAACAAATGTATTATGTCCATCGTATAGGGTGTCTTTTCAAATGAACAACGATACCAAGAACAGTCAATTTGGTCGTGTAGTTTTTGTTTTAGGGCGCTGTGAGTGACACCATGTCATGTTCCCTTTTTTGTCAATTTTTACCAAGTCAGTGCTTGATAAATCGCACTTACCGCCTTTCATAGCGTTAAACAACGCGCGCCATTGTTAGTGTGCATTCAGCTGTGTGCCGAGAGAATGGGCATAGCTGTTCGAATCAATGACGGGCAGGAAGTGCGATTTATCAGGCAGTGACTTGGTAAAAAATGACAAAAATGGGCACCTGACATGTCTCACTTAAGACGTCCTACAACAAAAACTACTCGTCCAAAATTACTGTTCTTGGTATTGTTTTTCATAAGAAAACACACTCTATTCGATTCGTTCCGGGTTTTTTGGGCCACCCTGTATATATGTAATCACTCCTACAATTCCCACACAGTGTCACTGGATACTACGCCGCATTATGAAGTGTAACATTTCACTCCTCGTTAATCATTCCCGAATCTGATGAAGAATTGGGCCCACACACGACTAACCCATTCTCTGCCTTGAGTTTGATTCGCCTTGTGTCACATATTCGTACAAACCGTAATAATGGAGAATACAACATTGGAGGAAAAGGGGTTAAGGGTTATTCTGAATACTTGTTATACTTTCTTGATTTTCTTGAATTGTGATTCTGTCTTTGTTATGCCTCCGCAACGAAGTAGTAGGAGGCATGATGTTTTCGGATTGTCCGTCCGTCTGTATATACGTCCGTCCGTACGTCCCGTTCTCGCTATCGAGATATCTCAAGAACCTTTAGACGGATTTCTACCAAACTTGGTACATGTATGTATCTTGGGGAGCCAATAAACTGATAAGATTTTGCAGTCATGAGGTAAAAGTTCAAAGGTCACATGGCTCATTATATATGCGAAAATAGCTCGTTATCACAATATCTCAAGAAACAAATGAAAGCTTATTACCAAACTTGGTACATGTATTTATCTTAAAGGGACTTAGTAACATTGTCCAAATCCTCAAAATAAAATTTTTGTTCTAGCGGTTCCCTCATAACTTGTTGTATTCGTATTAACAATAAAATCATGGGACAGGTTTCGGTTTTTCAAATTTCCCTTTCGTTACAAAGATATGTACGATTGAAGTATTCAGATAAGAAAAACTCCGGGCGAGTTTTTCATCCCTGTACAAAGTGAATGCAGTGAGTGATCACCCAATATCACTTTGCATTTTCGCTCATTACGTGGCCATGCAATGTCCATTTGACTTGAAATTTTCACACAATACCCTGTGGACATATGAGATAACAACACTATACATTGCATCAACCCTTCATCACTTTTTGCACATGTGAACAAAGTTACTAGATCCCTTTAATGAGAGAATGAAAGGATTCGATTTGAGCGTCATGAGGTCAAAGGTCACAGGGCTCATTATATGCACTAACAAATTGCTCTTAATCGTGTTATCCCAAGAATTGATTGACAGATTGCAATCATACTTAGATGTGAGTATCTTGAGGAGCCAATGAACTGATTAGATTTTAAAGGTTCACTAAGAGGGGTTTTTACACGATGGTCAAATCGTGTTTGTAATCATGATTGTACTCATATTTACAATCACGGTGATTCTGTTGCCTTGCTTTCACACGATGAAAAAGACTTCGCGCAGACCATGATTACAATCGCGATTCTGGAGACGTGTTTCTGTGTACATGTCAATCAAACAAGGATTTTGCATGCACTGCACTCGAAGCGAATTAAGAGCGCGCGGTTTATTGGCGGAAGTGCATGTAAAGTGCACGTATTATCTCCGCCTCCCAAATCGTGTTTTGGAGGTCAAGCCGTTCACACTAGAGATTCGCACTGTGATTTGAGTGAATCATGATTTATAGAAAACACCTCTCGACCACGATTAGAAATTGGCGATTCGTGATTCTAGTTTGCTTTCACACGGTCAAAAAAAAGCGATTGGGGTGAAAAATGATTCCAATCGTGATTGCAATCACGATTTGGCCATCGTGTGAACATGTCAAGGGTGACATGGCGGAGGCATCAATTTCAACTGCGCGCAGTCGAAAATCTACATAACTCACCATGTTCCCGAAAGCAACGGGCTAGGATGTGATACTCGCATCAACATTGCTATGCGATCAAAGAGTGGAACTTTTCTAAAAGAACGCCATAAAATATTAAAATTCGTTTCAAACAGTAGCGTGTAGTGAGGACAAAATCTGGAGGGCGGGGTGGGGGGGTTGGGGGGGGGGGGGGGGTTGTCGATGGAGCTACCACGATGTGGCATAAGATATGTGGGAGGGGGAATACATCCCTCACTAGGGACTATTTTTGTCTGCATGGTACTAAACATATTATGAAAATGCCCCTAAGCGCCCCTTATTTGTACACCAATATTGTGTAGGATATTTTTATTTTGGGATTTCGCTCATAATATAATTTTATTTGAAACGAATCCCTTTCCCACAAGCATGTTCGAATTAAAATAATTATAGCACCGTTATAGTTGGTTCTTCAGTATTATACGCACAAATGAAGGTAGTGCATGATAGTTGGCAGAAGCGAGATTGGGTCGATAGTTCAAAGGGGTAGTTCAGTTTTGGTAGAGAGGGCGCTGCACAACACAATTTTTTCGTGAGGTAATGAAAAACTGAATGTCGAGTTTGAAAGAATATGCAAATTTAATGGCAGAATAAACTTTATTCGGTCAAAATCGGTTCAGAAATGGCTGAAATATCAATAAATATATCCGATCGTATTTATTTGGGCCCTAAATAAATACGATGATTTTTTGAAAAAAATTTTAAAAAAATGCTTACACTTTTTCAAAAATTTTTAAAAGAAAAGCGGTTTTTAAATAGTTGTTGATGATTTCTCTATTTATTCATTATTTCAACAAAACATCACATGCATGATTTTCTATGAAAAATGGTTGAAACCAATGCCTTATTAGAGAGCGCCCTCTTGTGTTTTAATGGCGCTTTTTGAATGATAACAGGCTTTTTACTTAGTCGTTTGTATGTTTGTATACCTTTCGAGCATGGTGGGGTTATATTTGTTTGTAATGTTACTGTGCAGGTTTTGGTTACTAAAGTTCAGCCTTACCAAAACTGTACTACCCTTTTAAAGGTGCATTGTGTCTTTAGGTCCCCTTTTAAGATGGATGATATTACTTAAGTAAGATGGAGAATATTTGGAAAGATTCTAAAGGAGGAAAATGAATTATGAATAATACACCAAAGGACGAGAAATGTAGGGAGCAAGAAAAGATAAGTCAGAAATAAAATTTAAAATAAAATATGCCTCCAAAACTTGCACAATTCGCTAAAATTGTAAATTTCCTAGGAATCGATTTATTCAATAGTTTATGATAAAGAATCTTTGCAAATTGCCAAACTATACACGAATGTTAATACCTGTGTGAAAGGTAGATCTGCTCTGATAACAGTTCAGACAAAGAATTCTAGATAAAGTTAGAAATAAAGTCAAAATATTGCAGAGAAAGTTATTAAAATACACATAATCAAAAGGAAATCATTATTGTTTGAGTAAAGTATTCTCGTAGATATCCTATATTGGCAGATCTCCAATATTGATAACAAGTTATATTTGGAACCTAGATAAAATGCGAACTGCCCTATTTCTTGTGAATATGCCAAAAGCGGTCATACTATTTCCCGTCTGCATGCGGTTTTCGTTTCGATTTCATGATTTGATACAATCTTTATCCTTTAAAAACTTTACTGTAAAACTCTTCAGAGAAAATTGATGAAGACGTGCGATATTCAATGTACATAAGTTGCCGAATATAAGCGCAAAAAATAGAACCGCCTCGTACTCAAATGTTTGGGGGTTTTTTTGGCCGTGACATATTTCGTTTGTGATTATTTGTTTTTTGTATCATTTTCGTCGCTACTGGAAGCAAAACAAAGTAGATAACTTATTGCTTCACGTTGTAGAATAATCTAGTGTATTCATATAGATACAATCGGTTTATTTATTGATGTTTATCTCACACGTGTTGTAATACACAACTCAATATTTATTTTAATGATTATGGTATTATCT
The DNA here is from genome assembly GCA_037951105.1 of Echinarachnius parma. Classification (NCBI taxonomy): domain Eukaryota; kingdom Metazoa; phylum Echinodermata; class Echinoidea; order Clypeasteroida; family Echinarachniidae; genus Echinarachnius; species Echinarachnius parma. Next base: position 23,335 of record JBAMJV010000892.1, on the reverse strand, counting down.
GCGGATGTCGGCGAAAGATTATTCGGCCCATGTCTATTTTCGTGTTTGTTTTAGGGCAAACATACACACAGACACACCCACACTGTGACACACACGGTACACACATATACACCAATACCCACTCACAGACAAAGCCACACACTAGTTATCTCCTGGATGTTTATATTTCTATAAGTATATCCCTTTTAAGTACTGTCAATTGATTTGCATCGTTACCCTCCTTAATTCTAAAAAGCAATATCTTTGTACAACTTAGTATTAATGTTTCGTTTTAAATTAGAAACTTTGCCAACCTTTTTATAACAACAAAAACAATTTATTTGTGTAGGCATTAACTTTTGCTGATGAATGATCCCGTGTGTCATGTTTGTAAGAAACTTACATTTGATAAAATATAGACAAGCTCTTCAGAGCACAAAACAAATCAGTTCTAACGTACCTTCCTCTACACTATTGTTACGCTATGACTAAGTTGAAGCAAACTTACACATACTTAGCACATTTCCTTTATTTTTGGTTCATTCACGATCGCCAGAAATTGAGGGTTTTTTCCACTCATATATGTGCCTGTCACTAATTGATCTATGCATACGTATTGACTGATGGTGTTCTCAATAAATTGATACTTTGCCTCGTGTACGATTCCACAAAATATGCGTGATAGTTACGTAAGCAATTACGTTACGCATAATTATAAAATACGTCAGTTCATTTGAAAATATATTTCGGTCATTTAAGATTCATATTTTCCTGTAAGCAATATTCGTGTCCCTACTTTCAACGATCTTTATTTTCCTGGTATCACTGCGTTTCACAGACAAACCTAGCCATTTCAATGAAAAACACTTGTTTTTGTTATATAAGATGTACACTCATCCCAACCGGCTAATAGTTTCGCATTTATATATGTTGTTTTTTTTTCTTTTCCAAAAGCAATGTGTTAAACAGACCCAATTTTTCAAATTTTAACAAGAATGCATTTGTTCGGTATAAAAGATGTACCTCTCAGTTGGCTAATACATCAATATTAAGTTCGTGTCCTACCACTTTACGGACAGCTCTCTGGGGAGCAATTGCACTTTAACTAATGTAGGTAATGTGTACCCGGGGAGAGCGTATTAAATGGGTTATAACATTTCCATTATATGCAAGGGCAAAAGGGGGGACGTTTATACCCCCATTGACTAGGTCCCATTGGAGGAGAAAACTCGACAAAACAGAGACCCTTTTAGAGATAAATGAGGAGCCGGTAGAAGTGGAGCGTGTATGCAATTGTACGAGTATACCGCTAAGTGCGCTTCATGTGTGCCAGAATGCGTAGCACCCAAGGGAGCAGAAAGTGCACGTCACATGTGGACTGATTGCGTGTGTATGTTCGATGACCGGGGGTAATAATGTAAAGCTCTCAGGGTTGTTAATAATTCATAATAGGTGATTTAATATCAAAACATTAGTATTATTAGCATTATTAGCATATATCTTTGTTCCATATGGTATATCATATTTAATCGTCCTCATCCATGACCACCGTTTTGGGTAAACCTGCATACTGACACATTGTATGGCCTATATCATATTTGAGTGAAAATGATATGTCCATATGTCTTTTACACAAATCAAGAAATTTAGCAATGTTTGGGCTGACATGCAACGACAAAAGTCACGTGACTTTGTACCGGTAGGTCCGATTTTCCAAGTTTATGTTTTAAAAGATGCGCAAGACCCGAAATAATAACAAGTCACGAAGCGGCGGGGCGTCATCTTTAAATCGCAGACAGAGGGGGGGGGGGGGGGGGGGGGGGTGGTGGCATAATTCCCCCCGGCCTTATTATGTTTAAAAGTTACGAAATATAGAGACACCTCATTTCCCAAATGAGCGGTGCGTAACAAGAGGCAAGAACTAAGCACCGTTTTTGTAAGGTAGTAATTTGAAATATAAGAGGTCTGCCGAGGAGTAGCAAGATACCAAACATAACAATAAATCATTTCCCAAAATTACGGGAAAACAAAGACAAGTTCTACTCGCATATGGCAATCTGTGAATAATTTCGACACATAACGTTACGTTCTTCAATAACTAAGCACCGTTTTTGTAAGGTAGTAATTTGAAATATAAGAGGTCCGCCGAGGAGTAGCAAGATACCAAACATAACAACTCATCTTTTCCCAAATGTCGGTGCAAAAATAGACTACTACTCGCATATGGCAATCTGTAAATGATTTCAACACATAGCGTTACGTTCTTCAATAACTAAGCACCGTTTTTGTAAGGTAGTAATTTGAAATATAAGAGGTCCGCCGAGGAGTAGCAATATACCAAACATAACGACTCATCTTCTCCCAAATGTCGGTGCAAAAATAGACTTCTACTCGCATATGGCAATCTGTGAATAATTTCGACACATAACGTTACGCTCTTCAATAACTAAGCACCGTTTTTGTAAGGTATTAATTCGAAATATAAGAGGTCCGCAGAGGAGTAGCAAAATACCAAACATAACGACTCATCATCTCCCAAATGTCGGTGCAAAAGAGACAACTATTCGCATATGGCAACCTGTGAATGGTTTCAACACATAACGTTATGTTCTTTAATCATGTTAATAGGTAAGCACCGTTTTGTTGTAAGGTATTGGCAATGAAAGAGGTCCGCCGAGCTATTAGAAAGATACGAATCATAACAACTCATCATGTCCCAAATGATCGGTGCCAAAACAGAGAACGACTCTAGCTTTGCGGTAAACTTTTAAATGTTGCCGAGATGAAGGCTTTTAGTGAAGTTCAATTCACGACTTTAAGAGGTCTCCTGCGGCGCTCTCCAGTATGCATTTGTTTATCACTTCCCGCATTGTCTGCCTCATATTAAAGTATTGTCTTTGAAATAGATGATGCATTTCATAAAGAAAGAAGGCGTTCTATTTTAGGATAATCATGTTGCAAAAGGGACTGAAATTATCCGCCTTGTTTTGTTAGCTCTCGCAGCTCGCAGGGTTTGTGCACAAATAAAAGGCAAAACGTGGGCCCCAAAAAAAGTTGTTCGGGTTTAACCTCACATTTAAGTCGAACAATTCCAAATCTGGGTTTAATTCAAATCAATGGCAGCCTCCATGCTGTACATGTTGAATGGGATTATCTCGTACAGTGAGTGACTTTGAATGGTGCTGACTTTGAATGGTGCTCCTCTCTTGCCAAGAGGGTCAATGTTGGACATACCGTATTTGCATGAAATTCAGTTTTCAAGTGTACCGAACTTAATCAAAAGAAAATAGGTGGTGGGGAAACTTCTCCTATAATGTGTTGCACAAGACAACGAAGTTATTATTATGGTATACAAA
>JBAMJV010000892.1:0-15000 GCA_037951105.1 Echinarachnius parma | reverse complement strand
TCTTGTTGTTTATTCCGGTCTAAATATTGAGTGAACTTGCTTTTCGAGACGTTATGTTTTACCCCATCCCACTACTTAAAGGGGTAGTTTAGTTTTGGTAGAGAGGGCGCTGCACATCACAATATTTTTGTGAGGTAATGACAAACTGAGTGTCGAATTTGAGAGAACATGCAATTTTAATGGCAGAATAAACTTTATTTGGTCAAAATCGACCCAGAAACGGCTGAAATATCAATAAATATATCTCATCTTATAATTATTTGGGGCCCAAATAATTAGATGATTTTTTCAAAAAAATAAAAAAAATGCTTGCACTTTTTCAAAAATTTTCAAAAACGTTTTTTAAATAGTTGTTGATGATCTCTCTATTTAATCATGATTTCAATAAAACATCACATGCATAATTTTGTATGATAAATGGTTGAAACCAATGCCTTTTTAGAAAGCGCCCTCTTGTGTTTTTATGGCTCTTTTTGAATGATAACGGGCTTTTTACTTAGTCGTTTGTAATTTTGTATACATTTCGAGCATGGTGGAGTTATAACTATTAGTTTAGAATGTTACTGTCCAGGTTTGGTTACTAAAGTTCAGCCTTACCAAAACTGTACTACCCCTGTAATACTTAATAAATTGATCAACAACACTCACAGACAAACACACACATGCGTTAGTATAATTTAAGCGTTGGCGTTCACACTTATTATGTTCCTTCCTACTTCATCTATTAAAGTCATCCTTCTGACGCGTTGTTTTGTCGCAACTGCGTTCCCTTGAGACACACCTTAAACATGTTAAATGGATCTAGTATACTGTACATAGTCACCCGCAAAACTTACTCAGAACTCTATGGTCCTCACATAACTCGTTGGATTCGTATTAAGTTATTAACTAGAGAATCATGGAACGGGTTTCGTTTTTCCAAATTACTCTGTCGTTAAAAAGGAGATTATTATTATCAGCTTTAATATTACTTTGAACTTAACTCGTTTATGACACTCGAATACCAGATGATTACCACACATCACTCAGTGTACATTAATTTCATATTACAGAAATACACTTTGTATAAACTCTTCTTTAGTTTTATCACATGTTTTAGCACTATAATTTGCGAGTGGCGAGTTAAAGGTAACACCGGCCAATCCCTTGAAAGCTAGGTTAGACTCTATCGTACTTATTTGACAAGTGATATCGTGTTCCCTGTACATGTTGTTATAAACTCACCAGTGGCTTAGCCGGGAATTCTCCAGGGGGACGAGCCGTTTACAGTAGGGTCAACGGGGCGGAGCCCCCGGAAGCTTTTGGACTCTAGCTATTCAAACCCCCCCCCCCCCCCCCCAAAAAAAAAAACAAAAAACAAAAAACAAACAAACAAACAAACATCTAACAGGGGGGAAAAGGCGGGCCTAGGATCCCACCCGCTCCTTCTTGCTACGTCACTATAACTCACAACTAAGCAACCTGGGGAAGTGCACCCAATACAAAATATATCGATATTTAGTGACGTATAGAATGGTCCGACAGAGAGAGAGAGAGAGAGAGAGAGAGAGGGGGGGGGGGGGGCACGCTTGTTGTATTTATTTTTCTCTCTCTAATTTCTACCGTAATTATGTATTGTTTTATGTTGTCATAATTATGTATTGGGTGCACGGGCCCCCAGGTTGCTACGCCACTGTGTTTATTTACCTACGGCGGATCGAAGTAAAAGGTAAACAGGAATACGGCCAAACGTGTGAATGCGTATCATTTCATGTTTAAGCATCAACATCACTTCAACAAACTAGTTTATCAAGCACATAACTTGACTACATTCAATCCACTGACCCATTAACACGTGAACTCGTTTAACAAGTGTATAACCCAGATTCATGTAAGTATAGGCCTACTTATGTATAAGGGATGCCTGGATAAATCGATCTCTATTTCATAGAGATATTATGTAGGCCTACATGTATGATTAGCCATTCCAGTCATGCATAGTCGAAGTGTATTGATGAATGGAAATCAAACAACGTGATATCCGTCACCACTTTACGTCTTTTTTCTTTCTTTTTAGAACTTCTTTCTATATATAGACATACAATGTTATTATTTTATAAAGTTGTTTATTGTTCAGTATTACCGAAAAACTCTACCATCGTACGATTTGTGTTTAGTTTTGTTGTTACGCCACGAGTAATGATTTCGCGTTTCAGTCTTTTGTATGTTTAATGAAACGTTTAGAAAGAAAAATACTTAAAGGGATGTAGTAACTTTGTCAAAAACCTCCAGACGTATTTGGAACTCTTGCGGTTCTCAAATACCTTATTGTATTTGTATTACCAATAGAAGCATGGAACAGCGTTTGGTTTTCCAAAATTCTCTTCGTTATAAAGATATGTATGCTTGAAGTGTTCAGATGTATAATTATCGACTGGATCATTATAACTGTGTAAATTAAGTGCAATGCGTTTTCGAATATCACTTTGCATTTTTCGCTCATTACTTGGTTATATGACATTCATTTAACATGGTATTTTCACTCATCACTTAGTGGACATATAATCAGACACAGGAATACCCATTTTATCGACCAGTTGCCATTTGCCAAAGTTACTAGATCCCTTTAATCATGCCCAGCAGCATGAACGTATAATAATTACATTGATCGGAAGCATGATAATTGGACATACGATATAGGGATATTATGTATAATTATTTCTATGGATAGAGCATGATTCAATTATTCAAAGCGGTGCTAACTGATATCAATTACTATTCATTCACGACTTAGCAATTCGATACGTAATTCGTGCCACCACATTTGCTCCTGTGACAAATGCTCCTGTGTTTTGTCTTCGCGCTGTCAATTACGGAAGGTTAACCCATTGCCTACTGTTATTACACTGTTTAGTTTGCCTATTTATGATATACTAACCACGTTCATTAATACATTTATGATATTCATGTATTGTAAAACTAATATGTATATGAAAACGCAATTTGCATAGTCTTACTAGCTTCACATCTACATAAGATCAAAATAGTGTATAATAATCAGTGTTGTATCCGAGTCTACCCAATCCGAGTCCGAGTCCAGACCATCCGAGTCCAAGTCCGAGTCCAACTCTTTTTTTCTTTCTTTTTCATTTTATATTTATTCCTTTTCTTTACCAAAGGCAATTGATCTATCACTCAATCAAGTGATTAAGAGGAATCACTTCCTACAGACAAACATGCAGTCAAACATTGACCGGCCTGGAGCTGGACTCGGCCCGAGTCATCGAGTCCGCAACCTTCGAGTCCGAGTCGATGCCACATGGGAGGTGGGATGTTCGTGCATGTCCTGACCAAAACATTACATGATCAAAAAAGAGAAATATTTTGAAATATGGAAATAAATAGCGTGTTACTGGATTAGTCTGACCACGTTCCACCAGTCTGGTCGTAATGATTGTACAAAGGGACATCTAGCTATTAAATGAATATGTCCCTCCTGTGGCAGCGCCGGGGATATGCCCCCCCCCCCCCCCCCCCCCCCCCCTCCCCTCAGTCTGAGGATGTGACCCACTTAGTTGCAGGCTGACCACTCAGAGGTTTATTAGTTTTTGTGTTTAAGACGCGTTCAATCAAATATGATTATCTACGTGTCACCATCCGATAGACGCAGCCCAGAGTCTAATCCGGGCCGATTAGTACGAAGAGCAGAGCTCTGACCACTAGACCAGGGCCCCGTTGCAGAAAGAGATGCAATCGATTGTAAAGTTGCAATTAATTGTAAGTCCGATCAACTGACCAAATGCGCACGTCTGATTGGTAAAAATGCGCAAATTTTCTGACTTGCAATTAATTGCAACTTTGCAATCGATTGCATCTCTTTCTGTAACGGGGCCGAGGGCACATGGATACCGGTCCACTTGTTCATACCCGTCATTGGGCTCGCTGTGGCTACCTATCTGTTCACTTCGTAAGTGTACAAGGAGGAATTCGTTTAATTTTGGAAATTGACCGTTTCGGAGAGTTAATGTTTAGTTTGCCTCGGGCGTGCCATGAATGTGTCGGTCACGTCGTGCGGATTCGAATCAACCGCAGATGAATGATCGCAATTAAATCCCCACACAGGTAAACACTTCAGTCTGTATGTATAAAGCTGTTTTCCGTTCGTCAGTCAAGCTCTAATAGTGATGTAGCTATACGGGGAGGGGGGGGGGGGGGTCGAGTCCGGTACAACCTGTTATATGCCCCATCCCCCTCCCCCATCCCCCGTGTAAAAAAAACATCCCCTAACTTCTTCATGTGTGTAACAATGTATGAATTAATGATGAAATATAATCATAAAACCTCGCCAATATTGTCCCCTAATGTCACACCTGCCGCATCCTATGATGCCAATCGATCCTGTCCACGCCACTATGCAATTCACGATTTCCACACTTTCAACATTAAACCACAGAATGAGTAGAAGCGATCTCGCGATCTCTATTTTGGTATTTATCTTGTTATCGTCTTCTATTTACAGAGGAGCCTTGAATAAATAGTATGTATTCGATCGCCATTAGTTTAAGGCCCAGTCCCATACTGACGATTTTCACGGCGACTCGCAACGACTCGCAACGATTTTCTAGAACGAATCGACTCGATTTAGCCACGGTTTTGGGCATGGGCGTAGCGACTTACGCAATACCTATTCATCAGGGGGGATGAATGAATAGATCATCCCCCCAGTTGAATGGGTATCAATGACAGATCTACGCCCATGGTTTTGGAGAAGAACCGAAACGATGTAATACGACGCAACATGACCTAAGCGATTTTCTCGACGAACGTCAAATCGTTGCGATTCGCCGTGAAAATCGTCAGTATGGGACTGGGCCTTTACCAGTCCGGGCATTGACGTTTATTAGAAACACAACATGCACGCACTCGACAATATCGTCGTCATGGTATTACATTAGCATTGTATAAATGGGAGGGGGCAATCTTTTGTATGGGAGGGATGACAAAGAATACATTTGATGTTATGTTTGACTAATAATAAATCTTCCATGAATGAGGGTGTGGCTGTGAGGGGGCAATATTTCTATAAACAAAATTTTGTACATTTTCAACCAAAATCACTTGGAGCTTTCCCACTTTTCTTGTATATTATTGTTCGGCTTATGTAATAAAGAATGAAATGGGTTTTTATTTTTCAAATGTCTCCATAATCATGGATATTTTAAAGATTGAATTAAGAGCGTTAAGAACTTTATTATTTGTCTTTGAAATTCCCACACATCATAGTATATGATTGAAGTCTCAAACATTACTTTTTTTGGGAAAATAAAGTTAATGGATCACTTTAATCAGTGTGACACGTCATAAAATACGATTCGGCACTCGGGCTGGCTCGGCTGTCTATTGGCCATTATACAGTTGTTAACTGGTGGTGGATGGAAAAGCAAGGAATGTTCCACTCCGAGGGATTTTAAATGCTATTGAGGGAAGAGTAAATAAGTCCCGAGACGTAGTCGAGGGACTTATTTTCTTCACGAAAGAGCATTTTGAATCCTGAGGGGAACATTCAATGATTTTCCCGACAGCAAAGTTAACAACTGTTTTATCATCTGATTGCCTTGTAACACTAACAGTGCCATGTAACATCCAAAAATGTTACATGGCAGCTGATGTACTGTATTTACTACTTCTACTTCTACTTCTACTTGGGTACTCGACAGGGTCCATCAGTCAGGACGTAGAGTCGAGGGGAACCGGCGAGGTGTCCCATTAATTGCCGATTGAGGCAACTGCTCCCGCAAAGGCTCCTAGTGATGTAGAAGCCAATATATTATTGGGGAGCGCATTCCATGCTGTTACAGTTTGTTACAGTTTGTTAAGTCAGTTGATAAAGAGTAATAGCATGTTCATTCCTCCCATCATATTCACAAATTCGCACCCATCTGAACAGAGCGTTTTATCGGATGAACCAATTACAGTCAAACCTGTCTAAGCGGCCACCTGTCTAACCAGGCTATTTATAGTGGTCACCAAAAGTGATCCCCTGCACAGTAACACAATGCTATGGAAACTGTATATAGAGATCACATGTCTACAGTGGCCACCAGTCATGTTTCCCGTTATAGGTGCATGGTCACTATACACAGGGATTATTTTACCCTTAGCTACCCATTATGAAGAGAATGTCATTATTATACGTCGTAATTTCATTGGACATAATCGTAATGCACTTCATCTAATTTGTCGGATATTATCTGCTTAATCATGTTAAATACAAATGATAATTGATCGGTATGAAAGGCGTATGATAATTGATCGGTATGAAAGGCGTATGATAATTGATCGGTATGAAAGGCGTATGATAATTGATCGGTATGAAAGGCGTATGATAATTGATCGGTATGAAAGGCGTATGATAATTGATCGGTATGAAAGGCGTATGATATTGGAATCTGGATAGTAAATTTGTGGAGGAGACTTCGCCCGCGTAAACCCGCGTATATAGTATATGACAAATCCCAAGTAAGGAACACACGTTACAGGATATTTTGCAAATCAATCCAATTATTAAAATATCAACAGTGCCTAGATGGATGGTAACGTTTGATTTTGATAAACGAGTTGGGTATATGCCCCCCACCCCCCCCCCCCCCCCGAACCCACCCCATAAAGGTGGTTTACCACTTGTTCAAACAGTGATAAAAACAATGAAAAGGACACATAAGTCTATACACTGTATATGAATAGCTTTCTTCCAAAAGGCGCTATATCCACTTTTTCAACTTTCGAGGAAAACAGGTTCCTTTGCCCAACTTTGTACACGTGCCTATATGGGAATATGAAAATTGAGCTTGCTATATTTTGATTTTGAGTGTCGTAGAATGTGGCTTCCTAGATAGCTATGTAGCTTAAATGTAGATATATCGTTAACTCAATTTTTTATGGAAAGTGGATTTAGCGCCTTTTGGAACTGAGCTCTTCATATTATTAATTATGTAGTAAACAACGCAAGACATCCAATACTAAATTCATAAAAAGGGCCAACGCTTGAAAGTAATGTTAGTTTTCAATGAAAAAAATTAAATTAATCAAATTTCAAAAGTGCCTAGATAGATGGTAACGTTTGATTTTGATAAACGAGTTGGGTTACCCTAGAGGTGGTTTACCGAAGGTCGAAATAGTTGACATAAATTCACAAGTCGTACAACAGAAGAAGAAAATCAACTTTTGACCATGTTGACAATAGTGTTGTATTATCTAATATATAGGACGCAAGAACCTTAGCTGTTAGAAATTCAGCTGAAATGAACCTGTTGAACGCATGAGATAAAAATTGAAAGAAAAAAGTGGCTAGTGCATTACCTCTGATATTTGAAATACATGTTTTGCTGATCATGTTAAACATAATATATTAAACAAGATCAACGCCTTGTGTAACGTTAGTGCTAAATGGGAGCCGTCTTCATTGCAAAGAGCAAAATGACGATTAATACATTTTTTAAAAGTGGTTATAAGTTTGTTCTAACTTTTGAATGTTTAACTGTTATTCTCTACTAAACGACTAATATCATACAGATGTTAACTTGTTGTTGAGGGAATATCACAGAATGGTCCTCTCCGAGGGATTTGAAATGCTATTGAGACGTAGTCGAGGGACTTATTGTATTCACGAAATAGCATTTCCCAAGGGAACATTCCATGATTTTCCCGACAACAAAGTTAACATCTGTTATTTTATATGACAAAGGTCATACTTTCATCCTCTCTGAGCTCGATTAGAAAATGTGGCTTTTCGAAGTGGTATGTTGACAAGTCATTGTGACGTCATAATCGAACCCTTCTCTCTCATTGTGACGTCATAAAACAATCTCTCTTGCAGCGCGCGCCATGCGGTGAATATTGGGCTCTGTGGTGTAATATAACACATTCATTTTGCAATCACGTGACTATGTTGAGCCAATCAATGACTCGCATTTTACTGAGACATAAACTTTTAGTACACTAATAATGAGATCATATCGCATGACTCGTATATTTTCACATATGTAATTATTTGCAAGAAATGTTGTGCCATAGATCTCAATCAAGTTCAAGTTCAAGTATAAGGATTATTTTCCATTTCAATAGCAATATATTATTCATGTTTATCTTGATTGACAAGAAATTAGTTCAAAAATAAATTTAGAATCGTCAGTGGGCATGGAGTAATCCACTAAGGAGCGAGGCATTATTTGTATGTTGTGGATCCTTTAAAAAAAAACACACTTATATTTTTGCCATAAAAATACCATTCAAACACAAAGCGAAATAATAGAAACATAACGCACATATGTCCTCCTTCCTGTGAACCTGTATCCTCCGAGGCAATGTAATTCCCTAGCTGATAGTTAATACATGGTACACCTGCAGGGGTGTTGCTTCACAAAGATTTTAAGTTGAAAATAATAAAGATTTTAGTTAGACTTAGAATTATCCTTTGCTATTTTCAGCATCGTATATTAACACATAAAAAGGTAAGAATTTGACTTTGAAAAAAAAGTTGACATTTAGAACATGATATTTTCCTGATAATAGAAAACGGTGTTGTTTTCACAAACAAATTAATATCGTCTCTTTAAACATTTTAGGGGGGAAAAAACTACTAAAGGCTTCTATAAACGTTAGTCTCGCTTAACTGCAATTACATTTTGTAAATGTACTTTGATTTAAATTATCACTTAATTTCATTCGAAAGTCTTAAAGTTAACATTTTTAATTAAATGCACAGGGTTGATCTATAAATCACAACGAGTCAGGTAATAATTATGCACACCAAATTGTGTGCACTGGTTGTGCACATGACAATACTTGAATGATTGCACTGAAAATTAGTTGTGTAAATTTGTGTAGTTGTGCTGTTGTGCTGTTGTGTGGTTCAAGTTTAAGGATTATTTGCCATTTCAATAACAATATATTATGTATGTTTATCTTGATTGACAAGGAATTAATTAAAATTTAGAATTGTCAGTGGGCATGGAGTGATCCACTAAGAAGCGACTCATATAGTACACAACTTTACAAATCTAATAAATTATGCAGTGTGGATAGAATGGGTTAAGTAAAGGTCATCTTCTTGTGAATATGGGGACAGCTACTTGACCTATTGAATTACGTATAAACAGGACGATGGCAGCTGCCATTGTTCCTATTTTTCCGAAAAGAGGGGGAATGAGGGGGAACACTACTTCAAAATAGTGAGAAGACCTGATGTGAAAGCATCCATCTTAACCAATATTGGCTGACAAGCAAATATTAGAAAAGGTCATCTCTTTGGTGTTACAAACATAAAAAGGTTTTTCTGAACTTGCAGACGCAGACAATGGTCACCATTTCCGAACACTCTCGTACAAAATGTCATCCACGTACAGACATCACCTTCCACTAACTTTAGCTTCAACTTTCGCAGACAAGCACAGCAAGGCGGGGCAAATTTAAAATGTACCAATCAATAGTCAACACTACTATAAACATATTATATTCTAAAACCCCGCTGGTATTAATGTCGAATATCAAATTCGACATTTTCTCGTCAGGAGGGCGTTTTGGTGTTATTTGCGAGTCATATTTATTCTCTATATTTATCCATTATATAACAACCCTGCTCCCGGACCCTGCTCCCTTGCTATTTATATAGGGGCATGTTATTTCCATGTTAAATTAGTACGTAATGGTCCACTATGTTTCCGTTGGCAAAAGATTAAAGGGATAGTTGAGTATTGGTCAAACTTGACTTTAGTAACCAAAACCTGCACCATTACGGTAAAAAATAATAGTTATATCTTCACCATGCTCGAAAAGTATACACAATTACAAACGACTAAGTAAAACCCCTGTTATCATTCAAAAAGAGCCATTACAACTCAAGAGGGCGCTCTCTAAAAAAATTATTGGTTTTAGCCATTTTTCATACAAAATTGTGCATTTAATGTTTTGTTAAAATAATGATTCAATAGAGATATCATCAACAACTTTTTTAAAACCTAATGAGATTTTTTTCAAAGTAGTCTTTAAGCATTTTTCAATTTTTTTTTCTAAAAAGTCCAAATATCTCCTGGTGAAATGGATATTTCAGCCGTTTCTGAACCGATTTTTTTTTTCAAATAAAGTTTATTCTGTCATTAAAATTGTATGTTCTTTCAAATTTGACAGTCAGTTTTTCAATATCTCAGAAAAAATATTTTGTGAAGTGCCCCCCTATACCAAAACTCAACTATCCCTTTAAATGTGGTGCGGATTCGTAAATCAGACGCGCGCTGCCATGTTTCGAACGCCTTGCGCATGGTATAAAATACACACTACCGGCTCGGTAATATTTAGTGTGCACAGACTATAGACTATATAGCCTAGTTCAACATGGTGACCCGCGGTGTAGCATTCCCACGTACATGTATTACAATTTTTCATTACGTCTGTCTCCACGAAAAATCCGACATTAAAGCAAATTTCTTCCAATTATTTATAGTTCACTTTTAAACCGGTCAAGGATGTATTGTTTTGGAAAAAATAAGATCACTGATAATTGTCTTGTTCTGAACGTAATGATGCCAAATTATTCTTGACAACGGATGTTTACCTGGCGCCGATCCTCATATCCGGATTTCTCCGTTATCATCACATGATAATTGAATGTACTACATGAACGAGGTTGTGGTATACATGGTAGTATGTGACTTAATGTGAATCATGTTTATTATAAAACATTCCACATGTAATTTTACATTATGCACTCATTTATTCTTCGCTTATAACATACATAATGTACTTTGCAGTACTGTATATGAAAGTATTATATAGACTATCATGGTGATATTAAATGACAAATGAAATGAGCTAAATTTGTACAGGGCAATTGAGACAAAGAGGCGCATGCGATTCAAAGTTTTGTAATTCCCAAAGTTTGTATAAAGATACATTTTTAAAACAAAGAACATGATTTTAGTTCCACACAATCAAAGGAACCTTGTCGATTTCGTCTTAATCCAGCTAAGAACACAAAGCACGCTATCTATGAAAATTGAAATTTAATGTCTTTCGACCAATCAGAAGCAGCTACATGTACTCTGTGTGGGGTCCGCTCGCAATTCATAAGGACCGCTATTCACATAATTAATCGAAGAAAAGGGTCGCTATTTATAATACGGAATGTTTTCTTATGTTTTGGCAATGTATTCAGGGCCACGTGCCCCCGCGACCCACCCCCGGGACAATATTGTGGATCATGACTAGGATCAATAAAATAGCGACATTTTAATCATTTTATGAATAGCAACCCTCATTTCGTATTATGAATAGCGACCCTCTTCTAATATTATTAATAGCGACCCTCCTCTCAAATTATGAATAGCGACCCACAATTCGTATTATGAATAGCGACCCTCATTTCAATATTATGAATAGCGACCCTCATCTCGTATTATGAATAGCGGTCCTTATGAGTAGTGACCCTCAATGTGAATTATGAAAAGTGACCCTCATCTCACATTATGAATAGCGGTCCTTATGAATAACGTCCGTATGCCTTTATGAATAGTGACCCCTTTTGCGTTTTATGAATAGCGGTCCTTCATGTATAGCAAGTTACACATTGTGAATAGCGATCTTTATGAATATCGAGGTTACCCCCTCTGTGTAACCCTGGTCAAAGAACAGAAAATTTTGAAATGTAAAGTGGTGTTCAAGAATATTTGTTTTCCGTATTTCCTCGCATAAACTCGAGCAAACACGAACAAGACCTAGCATTCTTTTGCAAACAGCCACCACCAAAAATAATATTCTTATGAATGAAAGTTAAGTGTTTGGTAGTTCATTTTACCTACAAGTTCAGAAAAAATGGCTTCCAGATAAGAATTAAATCATTTAAATACTCATCGCCATACTAGCGTTAGTGATCATGGGTCTGCATACGAAGACTATGGCTATTGCATAGGACGTACGTGTCTTCTTGGCTCTATTGTCTCCAAACGTACGCGTGTATATAGAGTTGGCGCACTCGCAGACAATTGGCGCATGTATACGGAACCATGAGGCCCTTACGGTTCCGTAAGTGTTGGTGATTAATTGTATTATTTATGAATTACACAACCCTTTGCAAAGTGTTGTACATCTATTTGATATCAACCACTGATACCAAAACATGTAAGACTGTGTTGTCCCTTGCGTGGTGATCCCCTTTTGCCGTGCGTGGGGATTTAGAGGGCGGCTTGAACATTCGTAACTAGGCTCATAGTTCGTGCGCATTACATAACACTGAGCCAGTGTTTATTTCGCACCGTGCGCAAGGCGTTCGCCAGCTGGCACCGCGCGTCTGACTAATACGAAACCGAGCAACCTTTAAGCGCTTTAATCCATGGCGGCTGAAATGCGGAGATATTCATATAAGATTAACTTTACCCATGTACCAACTTGTACCAATCATGCACGGATTACCGATACAGATCTCATTTGTGATATCCAATAAGTAAAAACATAATAATTCAGGAGATTATGCAGAAGATTATGACTTGTAGGCTCTTATTCGGTATTTCACCCGCGGAGCCGACTTTTCAAGGAATCAGTTAACAAACCCATTGAAATTTCATATTCATAATCTGGTTGTGATGATCTACTTGTCAACCCATGTACTGGAAATGGGGACAAGGTATCGACTCTATGTCGGGATTGGCAAATCTTGTGTGGAAATGAAGAACTTTCTTCCAAAAGGCGCTATATCCACCTTTTCATCTTTCGAGGAAAACAGGTTTCTTTGCCCAACTTTGTACATGTGCCTACGGGAATATGAAAATTGAACCTTCTATATTTTGATTTTGAGAGTGAGTAATTTGTCGTAAAAGTGTGAATTCCTAGATAGCTACGTAGCTTATACATGTAGATATATCGTTAACTCAATTTTTATGGAAAGTGGATTTAGCGCCTTTTGGAACTGAGCTTTCAAATAATGATTTTACGAACCTGGTGAAGAGCCGAACGCTCAATTTTATTTTCCTTTTAATACATGAATATTTTGCATCTCTTAAGATTTTGAAAATAATTAGGCAAAAGAGGATTAAACAAGTAACATATATAGAGAGAGATAAACTGGGTGAACAAATAAGGTCATTACAAATTGCAACTCGCGAAAAGGAGTGTACAGTATGTACTCGAATTGCCAATGTGGGATGGATTGACTTAACCTCTTGCCTACGGGATCCTGGTGGGCTATACGGTCTATAGGGATGTCTGATTCTCAAAGAGGGGCGTTAAATGTTCAGGGTAAGGGAAACTGAAGAAGGAATGGAATGTTCGGGGGTGACCTAGAAGAAAGAAATGTCACAATTTTCAAGGAATATCACTTCATTTCCACCTGTTTATTACTTTGTATTGCATTCTCGTAAATGCTTTAACCCCCGAATGACTGTGCCAGTGATATCGGGTCGTGTTTCATGAAATATGAAACGTCTACCAAGCAAAATTGCACTAAAACAGGTTGTTAATCTCTCTTGGCACCACGTTGTGATGGATTGAAGAAATGCAATGTTCGGCGGTGACTTGACAGAAAGAAATGTCAACATTTTCAAGGGAAAATCACTATGTTTCCACCTGTTTATATCGTAAATCACTATGTTTCCACCTGTTTATATCGTATGTTGTACATGCTCCAAAATGATATGACCCTTGAACGACTGCGACAGAGGCATCTCGGGTTAGGTTTCATGGAAAGTGTGTCGTTCACCAAGAAAATTTGCATTAAAACAGGTTTTTAACGTCCCCTTGGCATCACTTTGTTATTTAAGTTCCTGATTTAGTTTTCTGACAAATGATAATGCAAGGGTTATACATACCGATTTGTAGGGCAACCCATTCCATTTTCTTTGTCTTGTCAACTCTCGTTATACTCCCTTGGAGAGATACAGGGGTGCATTTCAGTCCAATGCTTGAATAATTATCGGTATTGATGTCTGACGGTCCATGGTTCAACTAAGGGGCACATTTGTGGTTTTAATGTTGAAACTCAGATATCTGAAGAAAAAGGGAAGAAACAATCGACCTGACGGTAGATGAATCAAGAACAAATGAAATCCTGATTCAGAAAGAACTTTACATTGATTTTTGTATATAAACTTGAAGCTATAACTGAAGTCTTCTGAGAAGAGTAACATGTGGTTAGTATATATTTATAATATGTATAAGATGGCGTAAGATTCGGCAACATTAATGCTCCTACGACATTACCTCCAAAATAAAAAAAAACAATTGCTACTATACAGTCCCGTATGGCCAGTGTTTGTCAAGGGGGGAGCAGAGTGCGTTATTTACAAAAAAAGGACCGAAACCAAGACCACTGGTTGAGTCGTGTAAGCAAGGGGAAGGGAGCGTCAGCAAGACCCCCCCCCCCCCCCCCCCCCCCCCCCATGGCTACAGGCCTGTACACAATCTTTACCGACCAAAAAAATGTTCTGTCGGCAGAGCCTCTGGTGACAATTATCTAAGTTAGATGTGAAACAACTCATTGTTATCTCGTATCCGTTCTTGGCCTTTGATTTTTTGTATCTTTGCGACAAAAAACTCGGCTATTGTTTTTCTTTTACAAACAACGATGTCTTATTGTTGCGGATGTCCGGTCTCTCGGGCCCCCCATATCGGTAAGATACCCGGATGTATACTACAATTCACACGCCCGTATAAAGACTAGTGTGATGCGGGCCGACTGATGGGGGAACACGCTTATTTGTATGCATTTGTTTTTTCAGCATTTTTTACCATTATGATGGTTATTTTTCCCACAATTCCTTGGCGAGGCGGGGGGGGGGGGGGGGGGGGGGGGGGGGTGGGGGGGGGTGGGGGGGGGGGTGGGGACGTGCCCTATTTGCACCCCGTATATAAAATTACGACACTGTATGTATGCATTGCTTGAGGACATGATATACCACCAAAATGTCCAATACTAAGTTTGCCATTCCTCATAATCCCCCTCTTTGTACAAACAACAACAAAAAAAAATTAAATGAA
>JBAMJV010000891.1:0-118115 GCA_037951105.1 Echinarachnius parma | reverse complement strand
CAATAACACTACAAACTAATAGTTATAACTCCACCATGCTCGAAAGGTATAGAAAATTACAAACGACTAAGTAAAAAGCCTGTTTTCATTCAAAAAGAGCCATTAAAACACAAGAGGGCGCTCTCTAAAAAGCATTGGTTTCAAGTTTCAACCATTTTTCATACAAAATTATGCATGTGATGTTTTGTTGAAGTAATGATTAAATAGAGAGATCATCAACAACTATTTCAAGACCTCTTTTCTACAATTTTCTACAACCCCTGTTGTTTAAAGCTTACACAACTGTTGTTCTAATTTGTTCTACAACCGTTGTTTAGAATAAATTTTAAACAACCCTGTTGTTGAAATAGCAAATACAAAAATGATATACTATAAAACGGCAAAGTCGGAATCGAACCGGGGACCTTTGGGTTATAAGACTAACACACTACCTCGTTCCTATCTCATTTCGCTTGGTTTGCAGTGGGACAAAAAGGGTTTTGTCGCGATGATTTCGCGGTCGAAACTATCACGTGATTGAACACGTTTAATCAACGCTTGAACAATGGCCGCTTTACAAAACCCTTCTTTCTACAACTAATCATGCTACACCTAAGGTTGTATAAAAAGATTCAACAACCATTTTTACACAGCGTTTTTTTTTTGCACAGCGTTTTAACAGTGCATGCAGATATATTACGATCGGATATATTTATTGATAATTCAGCCGTTTCTGAACCGATTTTGATCAAATAAAGTTTATTCTGCCATTAAAATTGTATAAGTTCTTTCAAATTTTACACTCAGTTTTTCATTATCTCACAAACAAATTATTTCGTGCAGCGCCCTCTATACCAAAACTGAACTACCCCTTTAACCAGTGGTGTCAGTTTTGGCCTCGGCAATTTTTGGCGACGGACCACCGGCCTGGTACCCTATGAATTTTTAAAATTGTATATATATTCATACATATGGAATGTTCTCATGCAGTATTAATTGTACGTTTTTGTATTGACTTGTGTATATAGAGTACAGACAAAATGGTGTCACTGTCTTTATTTTTTACATATTACATATTTATTTTAATTGGGGCTAACAGGCAGACATAGGATCAGTTATGTATAAAGTTATAAACCAAGGCAATGGCAATGCATAATAATTATTGTGACATCACCTTTCGCTCGGTAATTTATACATTACTATTTCCTTTGTTTTGATTTTGGAGAAGAAATAAATGCAAATATTTACAAATGCAAAGTTTTACGGAACGTCGATTCGAACATTAAGACTAAAGGTAGTATCTCACTGGCGGAGACGTCGCCGCGACTGCCGCTACTGATCAGTCGCGGTAGTCGCGGCGACGTCTCCGCCAGTGAAACCCGAAAAATGGCTTGCAATCTCACCAAGGCGACGTCTCCGCGACGTCTTCGCGACGTCTCCGATAGGTCGCCATGGGTCTCCACAAGGTTGCGGAGACGTCGCCGCGACTTCTGCCTGTCTATATATACTTAGATCTACAATAAGATGATAAACTCCTCAGTCACGTGGTCTCTAAAGTGGGTCAAGCAACGTCAAGCAGTGTCGCGGAGACGTCGCCGCAACATTTCCTCGTTGTAGCCTTAGTATCCAGTAGGTCTCCGTGACGTCGCGGAGACGTCGCGAAGACGTCACGGAGACCTGCTGGAGACTGGAAAAAGTCTTTACAAAAATCAAACATGTTTGATTTCCCCGCGACTCACAGGAGACTCGGCTAGTCTCCAGGAGACGTCTCCGCGACGTCGCCGCAACTGATAGAGACGTCTCCGCGACGTCGCCACAACTGAAGGGGAGACGTCTCCGCGACGTCGCCGCAACTGATGGAGACGTCACGGAGACGTCTCCGAGACCTGCTGGAGACTGGAAAAGTCTCCAAAAAAATCGAACATGTTTGATTTCACCGCGACTCCCCGGAGACCCGGCTAGTCTCCATGGGACGTCGCGGCGACGTCGCGGAGACGTCTCCGCAACCAGCGTAGACTCGAGTCTCCAACAGGTCGCCAACTAGTCTCCCGGCCGGTGAGATACACCCTAGTGTGAAGTGAAGACTATAGGATGGTGCGCATGCGCAAATCGGCCCCTGTGTACAATAATTAGCCAGTCTCGAGTGACCATGGTGACAGGCAAGTTTAGTATCAGAATTGCAATAATCATGATTATTATTGAGCGGAAGGCGCGCGATGAGGTTTGATTAATTTGCTCACGGGTGTCGGAATCTCTCCATGATCTGATTTGCTTTTTATTAATTCCGTGGGGTATTTTACTTTCAATTCAGGAGAAATAATTAACAAAATAAATCGACTAACTTTGACTATAGTTTGTAGTGTACAAGGATCATTTATTTACACAGAAGTCTAATTCCATATCAAGACAATATTTTATCCAGAAAGATGACATTGAGGTCGGTAAGTAATATTAGTTTAATATATTCTTTGTTCAGTAATACAAATGATTGTTCATGTTGTTTGGATTATAATATTAAATAAATTACTACATTGTTTACATTTTTGGTTTACCCCAATCGCCCAATTGCTTCAAATAATACGCTTCACCTTAAACTTTTTAAAATATCATTCAACATGTGCGTACGGGTAAATATTTTCCAGGAGCCTTTGGACATTTGTAAATAACATAATTCCTGTATTCGACTAAAACGAGCTGACTTTGCCCTTGCACTTATTTGCATGCTTCATTGATATTTGATACTTAATGAGCGGTATTCGCTATCTGATTGCACTGACTTGGAACACAATTATAACTTTCCAGTGGATAATTACAAATTCTAACACTTCAATCGTAAATATCTCTTCAACGAAAGGGAAATTATCAATTGTGTTAAAGCTACATTCATATCTAACAAAGATTCCATATGCAATCATCATTGAATTTAAGGTAATATGATTATTTCGTTTCGTATGTTCATATTCTATTTCCCATCTACTTGTTGTGCATTACAGACCATCGTTTCACTGTTAACATCATCTCTTCTAATCTTCGCAGGTAAGATCAATGATAAACAAATTTACAAGATTAGAAAACAATCGTCGAAGAAAAACATTTTATTTGCAGTATAGTCGAGTTATGAAACTTTCACACATCATTCAAAAGAATCTTATAATACAGTCTGAAATAACACCCTTGGAAAAATCTTATATTATGTATTATGATGTGACAGAATAAATTTAACTTAGAACTCATTCTAGTATTATATAGAAGTATGTGAAGAGTTCCATTGTATAATACATAAATGCACCATAAAGTCTTTAAATATAGCACTACTCTCATAATTTATCAAGTCGGCATTTGAAGTTATGATTGATAGAATCTCATACAATTTTCTCTTATTCTTTTGACATTTCAGCAGCTTCTAGCTGAAATTTTCGAGGGGGGCTGTTGGTCAAAATTTTCGAGGGGGGTGTCCGTGAAGAATTTTTGAGGGGGGGGGGGGGGGTGTCCGTCAAGTATTTTCGAGGGGGGGGGGGGGGGTGTCCGTCAACAAATTTTCAAGGGGGGTGTCCGTCGAGTATTTTCGAGGGGGGGGGGGTGTCCGTCAAAATGTTTCGAGGGGGAGGGGTGTCCGTCAAGTATTTTCGGGGGGGGGGGGGTTGTCCGTCAACATTTTTCGAGGGGGGGGGGGGGGTGTCCGTGAAGAACTTTCAAGGGATGTGTGTCCGTCAACATTTTTCAAGGGGGGGGGGGGGGGTGTCCGTCAATAATTTTGTGTAGCCGAGTACGAGATTTCCGAGACCGAGATACGTTAAAACTGTTCGATGTCGAGACCGAGGCCACTTGTTAAGTTAAGTTGTGGCCGAGACCATTGGTTATGATGGTCGAGACCGCTAAAAGGTGGTCTCAAGACCAGTACAAATTGGTAAGGGGGGGGGGGGTCCAATCCCCCCCCCCCCCCCTGGGTAAGCCTGTGGCTGTACTCAGCTGTGATGGTAGAGCACCGGTCTAGCAATCCGGATGTCTCAGGTTCGAATCGCGGAGTCAACCCATGCTTTTTTCATATAATTGTTCGGTTTCCTTTTGTTCAAAAAAATAAAACTATTTTTCTGCATTATATTTCCTATGCTATGATATCATAGAAGCCGCAATGAAGGATTTCCCAGTGCGATGCCCAACCATCCGACTGCCCGGGGGGTGCAAGAATGACGTCATACAGCTAGTTCCTAAGCCCCTCCCCGTCGACCACCCGATGAGCATCGGGAAAGATACCAACTACATATGCGCCTTACCAGGTTGGTTATTTAAAAAAGAGTTACATTTCCAGAGCAACTGTCCGCTGGACAACAAACTTCCGATGAATATATAGATAATAATAATAATAATAATATACAAAATTTATATAGCGCTTAATACACTGTTTCTAGGCGCTGAGAAATAAAAGAAGAGAGAAATATTAACCAATGAACAAAAAACTTAATACAGACGTACAAAACAAATACATATTAACTACATTAGATCGGACAACGAAGCCCCGATAAAATAGTATATAGTTCAGACAACGAACTCCCAATATATGTTAGTTTGTTCATTCATAATATTATGTTTGTTTATTAATTTATATGTTTATTTATGTGTGTATATTAATTTTAAATGTTTACTCATACTATGTTCGTACATGCACATGAAATTTGACATGAGAATAAGATGTAAGAATAAATTCCATCCTATATTCCGTAAAGAAGAATCTTGACCTTGATTACATCTTTATTTTATTGATGTCCCTGTCTGACATGCACTAGTTAGCCTACTTGCAGTTTCATGTTGTCTTTGTTCAATAATTCATAGACGGTATTCAAAAGGGAAAGAGATGCATGATGGATGATGTTGCTACAATAAGTCTCACAAATACTACCACAACTGCAACTCTGCCCTCCACAACCACTAGCATCGCTACGACCCCGCCCTCCACTACTACTACTACTCTCCCGTCACCGTTGACTATCGTTGATGCTGCCCTAGTTCTACCGGCGGATTGGACATGCACGGAGAGCAAATGCTTCAAGTACTTCTCCAGATCCAAGACCTGGGACGGGGCCGTGGCGTACTGTGACCAGCTCCCCAAGGTCGACTTGGGCAGCAAGATTGTGCAACCCTCCCTGCTCATGCCCGAGAGTGTCGAGGAGATCGAACTGGTAGGCCACCATTTTCGTTTTGTATCTTTAATTATAATTGTTTAAATGAATCATTATTTAGACATATCATGTCCGAGTACAAGCCCGAAGTATCAGGGGCATAACTACGGGGAGGGGGCACGTGCCCCTCCGATAATTTCCCTACTATCATTTTAAAAACCATTTAACAATAATTTAAATAAAGATATGTATCATATCATAAAGCCCCTATTGAACACATACACATGATAATTATTGATCTACTAGCCTACTAGTAATCTATCTACCTTGAAGTTATATTTTCTTTCATTTTTATTTGTTCTAAACAAATGTTTGATGACTAGGTCCTGGGCATATTATCGGGTCAGGACTGGGTCGCAATCAACTGCAACGACAAGGACGTCGAAGGCGTGTGGGACTGCCTGCTGGATAAGACTGGCACTGCGACATCGTACAGGAGTGAGTATAGACCTACTTTTATTTTGTGCTTTTGGTCTCTTCTCTTTTGAAACATATCAATTATAATGTGAATCATACAAATAAAAAAACGGCTGCAAGGGCGGAAAATTATGCTCCAACGGCTATTGAAATCCGTCTCGGGTTCGATTCCCGGTTTTCTTAGCTTATTTGTTTTCATTTATAAGCAAGGGTATTCAAACTGAAAACTAGGAGAGATCTAGCAAATCTCCAGTACCAAAAGGAAACAGTCAATTGAATGTATGTTAATATGTCAATCGGCTGTTTGTATGGAGATTTGTCTTGGTACCATTGGAAACAAACTTAGGCCAATATAGAAACCAACAGAGACCAACAATAACATGAGGAATGTCCTACGGGTGTATAATGGGAATTTCTACCTGAGTTGCAATGAGATACAAAATGGGTGATGCTTTTTCCGATGTTATTCCGAAGAGTTCATTTTTCCAAACACACACATTTCGTATACATAGCGGCTGGTTAATCCGAAAAATTGAATAGGGTTTGTGTATCCGAATACTGCTTTCTCTAATGATTCTAATCCAAGGTTTGTTATTCCGAAGGTTCATATAATCTGACGGAGCTTTATATCGAAGGTTCGTTTTCTGAAAATAAAATAGGGTTCCATATTCCGAAGGTTCGTTTCTTTACACTTTTTTCATTTTTGGAATAACGAACCTTGTTTCATTTTTGGAATAACAAAACCTATTTCATTTTCGGATTAAACCCCTTTTCATTTTCGGACAAACGCATCTTCGGAATATCGAACCCGATTTCATTGTCAGAGAATCGAACCCTCGGAATAACGAACCGTCGGAATAACGAACCTTCGGAATTTCAATTACGGAAGGAGCAGAACTTATCTACACGGATCAGAATGAACGGCAGCAAATTGTACCTCCAAACCCGCAAAAGATCAGCTGGTAATACGAGAAATCAAGCAAAATGGGAGACCTGGAATGAATCAGATAAGTAATTAGTAAAATTACGCCTTTCTTCCATAAGGGAAATTATACCTTCGTTCAATTTAATCATTTTTAGACCCGTATGTACCTTGATTTACCCACTCAGCGTTAGTTGAATGAGGTTTATTTGCCACCTTCATTATTATATACTCTCTAATGTCTCTATATTTAGTAGTCTAACATCGATGGCATTTATAAAATATATCCCTTGACTCTCGTCTGATCTATTGACTAGTAATACCTGAAATCGAGCTATACACGTATGGAATACTTGATTTTGAAGCAGAAAAATAACTACTACCAAAGGTTTTTTCTCAATTAGGAAATTACTCCCATTTGTGTAGCAGGATCAGGATTATTCAAATCTTCCCGTTACCAGCTTCATTTTTTTTAATTTATCCACTTACTGGGTATTGAATGAGGTTCATTTGACGCCGTTTTATTACCATGAACCTCTCAAATGCAGCACTATTTTTTCGATACCAATGTTTTGCTGTGGGTATAGCTATCTTGATAAGTCATTCATTGCTTGATATACTACCCATCAACACATCAACCTTCAGCTTGAATGCAGTTACAGTTCACCGAACTTATCTTCAAATTCCAGCTTCAATTATCTTGCTCACTGTTCACTGAAGCATTCACTCTCGATCTCTAAAGTAAACATTCGTTAATAATACAACGGCTCAAGCTGATCATTCAAGGTTGAGTCAGACCAGTCTGAAGATGTCATTTTTTCAGATAAATAATTATTATTCTGACATTGTTTTTATGATCACGTATTAATCCATTCCATGATGTTTAATGATTGCCATTTCCCTCCAAGTTGATTCTAGATTAACGAAATTGGCCCTATAAGGAATTACTTTTTAGTCAATTCTCAAGTGGTTTTAACCTCATTGAGTAGCATGTAATGTTTTGAGGCCCGTCTCCTTATTTTTTGTGAGCCTTGCTATGGAATCACCCTGGATCATAATGCATGATTTATGCAAATGAATTTTGTATTGTCAACTTATCTTTACCATTTATTCTGAAGTATGTCCACCTAATTTTTTTATGTCAAAACTTTCTAATTTATGTTATTTCAATGACTGCTAGCTATATCCGTTATGTTTTTCTATACGGAGGTTTTTGAAGCAGTTTACATTGCCATGGTTACTTAGCAGTTGCTAAACAATGGTAAATGTTATAGTATGTTATTCAGCTGTACGACGGTTGGAAGGACTTATTTATTTACGAGGAGGAAAATAATAGTGTCAATCACACTAAAATTTTGAAAAATTTACAGGTTCACCTCATTTCGTCGCCCTCTACCTTTTGTGATGGCCTTCCTCTCGACTGTACACTATTGACTTTATAATCCAAATGTGTATATTTTATATGCCTCCTTATAATTCATAAAACACTAATTATTGTTGGAGTAATGAGGCAGCTCAACTTTTTGATTAGCCCAACAATACTTTTTCCTTCAATTTCTTTAATATGAGCAAAACTCTTATGGTTTCCTTGTTCGCCGATTTTTTCCAATATGGGAATTACTCTCTCTCTTTTTTACATTTTCTAAATGCGTATTACGAGCAATTGAGTGTTATTTTTTTTCGGATTTTTTTTATCACTTCGTCCACATTGTTATGTTGGACTGAATTAATAGGCTACTCTTCAAGGGCTCTTATATACGGGGTGACTGCGAGATTTTAAATACAGCTTAGACCATTCTTTACCGTTGCATTAAATATTTGCATTGTATTATTCGTTAATGAATTTAATCTTATGTACTTTGTATTTTGTATTCTTGTAATTTTCTGTGGGTTACCTATGACTTTTTATCATTATATCACCTTGTTCTTATTTGATGAATACTTTCTTTTTATGTAAGTTTGTTACTTGTTGATTTTTTTTTTTTCTTAAAGGTTTTCAAATTATTGTCCTCCCTGTTAAAATTGTATTATTCTTTTTTTCTCACAATATCTATGCTACTCACTTCTTAAATTGATGTTACTCATGTGGATTTTGTTTCCGCTATTACGGAGTTGCCTTGAAATTACGTCACTCGTTTGTTTAGTTACCTTACCTCATGATTGATTTTGATAATGAGTTTGATTCTATGTCTAAGTTTTTGTCTTACGCCATGTGCAGGCCAATATATATATGTGTTATTTGCATAATATTTCTCGTGATAATTTTGTTTATTATGTTTGTCGAATTTGCCCATGTCCTCAGACAGACTTTGTTATTTATCTCTTTGAGTAACTTAATTGCCATAATTAAGAAAATTAATGCTACTTTCATGTATTGGTACGCCATACTTTACGCTAAGTTCGTATTATTCATGCTAAATTACATACCTATTTTGACTTCATTTTGTAAATTATGAATACGTTGCCTTGTGATGTTAACTTAAATTCAACAAATGGTGAACTAATTGATTTGCTACGACCCCCCTTGTATGATAATATAATCCCTGATTCACCTGATAATGCTATTGCCGATTTTTACAATTCATCATCGGAGCAATTGTCTCTTGATTTTGACGATGATGACCCAGTCCACTTACATCCCCTCTCCAAATATATAACTGATCGACAATTTAAAGATACATTATTGAATACTAAATCGGATACTTTCTCCTTACTGCATTTAAATATTAGAAGTCAAAATAAACATTTCGATGACCTTCAACTATTCTTAAACAACCCATCCAATAATGCTCCCTCCTTAATTGGTCTTACAGAAACGTGGCTAGATTCCGATTCTAATATACCATTCGCTCTTCAAAATTATGACTATATTTTTAATAATAGACAGGTTAGGAGAGGGGGTGGCGTTGCTCTTTACATTTCTAAAGATTTTAATTTTAATATTTGTAATGAGTTTAGTATAAGTAATGATATACTGGAATCACTTTTTATTGAAATTTTTGTTCCAGGCCGTAAAAGTATTATGGTAGGGGTCATTTACCGTCCGCCGAATGGCAATTCTCAGGACTTTTTGTTGCAGTTAGGTAATTTTTTAAAAGACCCATTTTTCAATAATAAAGATTGTTTCTTAATGGGGGACTACAATATTAATTTATTGAAAAATGATAATATCTCACACGATTTTCTGGAGTTATTTCTTTCTGCTTCTTTTTTGCCATTAATCTCTAAACCCACCCGTGTGACTCCTCAGTCCGCTACTTTAATAGACAATATTTTTAGTAATGTTATCCCTCATCCTGAATCATTCATTGTTATTTCTGATATTTCTGATCATTTTCCTATATTCTCATATTTTTCTCTCTCCAATTCTGTAAAAAACGGTGGTCCCCGTCCATTAAGTCGTCGACTAACTCCTGAAAACTTAGCAAGACTTGGTATTAGCTTGGAACGTGTAGATTGGTCGGAAGTTTTAGATAATGATGATATGAATACTTCTTATGAATGTTTTTTAAATATTTTAGATTCAAATATGGATAGTAATATCCCGTTACAAAGAGTTTCAGCTAATAATTATAAAACTACTCCAAGACTCCCTTGGATAAATAAATCATTATTGAGGTCAATTAATAAGAAAAATAGATTATATTATAAATATAAATTGGATGGTACCGATAGAGTTAAAAGAAAATATAATTCTTATAAAAATACTTTGCTTAGAATTTTACGGTTTGTAAAAAAAAATTATTTTGTTAATCGGCTAGAATTCTTTAAGAATGATATGCAAAATACTTGGAAGATTTTAAAGGAAGCAATGAATTTGGTCTCAAATAGAAATAATATTACTAAAATTAATTATAATGGACATATTATTAGTAATCCTAATGATATAGTAGAAATATTCAATATATATTTTTCTACTATTGGTGAAAACCTCGCTCAAAACATTCAACGGCCTGATAAACCGTTCTTTGGCTTCTTAGGTCCTTCTAATTCTAATTCAATTTTTTTCGCCCCTACGCAAAGACAAGAAATTTGGGACATAATATCTCAATTGAAAAATAAGAAAAGCTCAGGTAATGACGGTGTCAATAATGTTATATTAAAATTTATGTTGCCCTTTATAATTGATCCTTTAATTCACTTGTTTAACATATCTCTGCTCAATGGCGTAGTGCCGGATAAAATGAAGATTGCAAAAGTCATACCTTTGTTTAAAAAAGGTGATAAGTTAGACATTAATAATTACCGTCCTATTTCACTTTTGTCCTCGTTATTAAAAGTCCTTGAAAAACTGGTTTTTAAAAGAACAATTGCCTTTTTGACTTCTTACAATATAATAAACGAGTCCCAATTTGGTTTTCGCAAAAATCATAGCACTTCTCATGCTTTATTATCCTTCTTAGATAAAGTTATTTATTCCTTTGATACGTCATCTCACTCAGTGGGCTTATTTCTGGACTACTCCAAGGCCTTCGACACGATCAATCATGACATTCTACTTTATAAACTTAATCACTATGGTATTCGTGGGAAGGCTTTGGAGTGGTTCAGAAGTTACTTATCTCACAGAAAACAGTTTGTTTCTTTAAATGGGTCCAACTCAAATTTTCATTCCATTAAGTGCGGAGTTCCGCAAGGTAGTTTGTTGGGTCCACTTTTGTTTATCCTCTATATAAATGATTTTTGTAGATCCTCAAATGTAATGTCTTTCATACTGTTCGCTGATGACACCACCCTGTTTTATTCCCACCATGACCCTATTCAATTGGTTAATATAATTAATTCTGAATTGCAAAAACTCACTCAATGGATAAGAGCTAACCGGCTCTCCTTAAATTTACAAAAAACGAAGTATATGTTATTCAGTCACACCCTCAGTTCCTTACCGAGTGATATATTTTTTGATAACTCTCCACTTGAGAAGGTTTCTAATATAAAATTCTTAGGCGTCATAATTGATGACAAACTTTCATGGAAATTTCATTTAGATAAAATCTGTAGGATTATTTCCCGAAATATTGGTGTAATTAATAAATTGAAGAATTGTCTCCCTAACAAATCATTATTGACCTTGTATTCATCTTTAATTTTGCCTTATTTAAATTATGGTCTGTTGGCTTGGGGTAATGCTTGCCAGACATTACTAGATAAGATAATTTTACTACAAAAAAGGGTAATTCGAATCATTAGTCATACTCATTTTCTGGCTCATACTGACCCCTTATTCTTTGATAATAAGGTTCTGAAAATTAATGACTTATTTCTGTATCAGCTAGGCTTGTTTATGTATGATTATAAACACAATGTATTACCAGCAGTATTTAATTCAATGTTCCAGTTTAATCAATCCATCCACAGTTATCCGACCAGGCACTCTGGTGACATTCATTTACCCCTACTTAGAACGCGTTTGGCTCAACATTCTTACTCTTATGAAGGCCCAAAATTTTGGAATTCTCTCCCTGAAATTGTAAAAACAGCCCCATTTAAGAATTGCTTTAAAAAAAGATTAAAAACTTATTTATTAAAAAAATATACCTCCGCTTATTGACGTTTTAATTTAGTTTATGTAAAATTATTTCAATTCAATTTTGATAATAGTACCGCCATCCCTAACCTATTAGTTTACTAACACGTTTGGCAACATATTCATACTCTTATTTGTATTATATTAATTGATATTGATTAAATTTAGTATTGGTTCATGTACCAAGTTATTTGATTTAGTGTTAGATACAAACATATTTATTACAAATACTCATTTTTGTTTGGCTTGCACATGGCGTAAAGTAGAATTATATATAGTTATGTATTATCTTAACATGTTACCGAAATACTTTTACATTTTGTTCCTCACAATTCTCAAAATTTTGTTTGCAGAGGGTTTCTCACTTTACAAGCTTCGGCTTTTTAGAGGACCCTCCATTTTCACAGCTTATATTATATTTTGTTTGTTTTCTAAATCCGATTTACCACTGTATCATTTTGATTCATGATTATGTTGAAAAAATAGTTCTATTCTCTGTAGTAAATATGGATTTGTATAAATATTTTGTTCTGTGAAAATGAAATAAATAAACTGAACTGAACTGAACTGAACTGAATAACGAGCTGTAATATACATAATTCCACAGTAAGGTGTCAGAATAAAAAACAACTTTTATTTACCCCAATGCGTATTTCGAAACTGCCGCCTGGTAGCTAATTGTGCCACATTTATCAATAATTATCAGTAATTTAAATGTCTGTTTGTTCTTTGACTAAGAAGGATGTGCCGCTAATGAAAATTCGATCCATTGTGATTCCTATATATAATATTAAGTTAGTGGCGTAGATTAATCGGACAGATTCGGGAGGGGGCACGTCTTATGTGCTCTTTGTTTTCACAGCTTTTCACAAATGTGTGTTATTGTATTTGAGGGGGGCATATGGGGGGTTGGGGGGAGGGGTCACGTGCCTCCCGTTCCCCTTCTCCCCGTAACTACGCCACTTTATAAAAATAAGTTATTTAAAAAGTAATATGCATGTGAGGTTGCCAAAAGAGATTAGAGAAAAATTAATGTTCGTTGCGTTTTGTTCTCTTTCCGTGTGAAGATTTTGCATCGAACGATCCATACGAGGGACCGACTTCAGACTGCGCCTATCTCAAGGTACCGCCTGGTTCGGGGTTCGATGTCGGGAAGTGGTACGACTACTACTGCGATATTAAGTTCAGAGTCGTTTGCCAGATAATTCTGTAAAGTATGCATAATTAAGAGGCAATATTACTGACAAGGTTGAAACCCAGGACCGTATCCAGGGGGGTGCGTACGCACCCCCCCCCCCCCGCCCCCCCCCCCCCCCCCCCCCCAAACAAAAATCAGAAAGGTCCACTTTTTGCCTGTCTCGGTCCAAGTATTATCGGTCTCTACCATCTAAACCAATGGTCAACAATCTAACCATGCAGTGCTCTCGGCCTCGGCAGCGAAATTTTGGCGACGGACAACCCCCCCCCCCCCCCCCCCCGCTAACACGACTCTCAAACAGTGGTCTCGGACTCGGCAACTTTCGGGTTCGGTTTCGGTCCCGTTTTTGTAAATTACGCACCCCCCCCCCCCCCCCCCCCCCCTTGACAAATCCTGGCTACGGGCCTGGAAAATTGTACGCAATTTCATGACCAAAGATGTGCAAAATAAGCGACTATATAGAAGACGTTAATTGGCCATATAACGTACATTAAAGGGATAGTTGAGTTTTGGTATAGAGAGAACAGTTGGTCAAACTGAATTTTAGTATAACCTAAACCTACACCATTACATTACAAACTAACAGTTATAACTCCACCATGCTCGAAAGGTAATGCAAATTAACCCAAAGGAAATGATTATATCTTTTGTACAAAATGAGGATTTGCAGCCAGTACAAGTAAATGGTGAACTTGTTGAACGTGTGCATTGCACAAAATTATTAGAATTATGGATAAATGATCAATTAAATTGGAACGCACATATGATAAAACGTACACAAAAGCTGCACAACGACTGTATCTTTTAGTTCTCATTTTTCTTCTATCCCTCCTTTCTACCATTCACTATTTTATTTATTCTTGTTCTTGTTCTTCTTGTTTTTCTTTTTACTTTTCTTCTTCTTCTCCTTCTCCTTCTACTCCTTCCTCTCCATCTTCTTCATCTCTTTCTCCTTCTCCTTCTCCCTCTCATTCTCCTTCTCCTTCTCCTTCTCCTTCTCCTCCTCCTTCTTCTCCTTCTCCTCCTCCTTCTTCTCATTCTCCTTCTCCTCCTTCCTCTCCTTCTTCTTCTCCTTCTCCTTCTCCTTCTCCTTCTCCTTCTCCTCCTCCTCCTTCTCCTTCTCCTTTTCCTCCTCCTCCTTCTTCCCCTTCTCCTTCTCCTCCTTCCTCTCCTTCTTCTTCTCCTTCATCTCCTTATCCTTCTCCTTTGTTTTCTGACTCTACCCCTAACTCTTCTTCATCTCACTTTCCTTCTTCTTAATTACTTATGCTGACTTTTAATATTTTATCTGCAGAATTTTTAAGAATGTATTATATTCATATTTAATTATGTTAACTTCGTAAAGTGATTTAGAATGTTTAATGACTTGATAGTCCATTTTGTGCATTTTGATTCTTGTTGTTTTAGATATGACATCATTGTATTCATGTATTTTTCTTGTAAACAATCCAACTTTATCTGGTTGCAATAAACTTCAATTGAATATAAAGGTATACAAAATTACAAACGACTATGAGTAAAAAGCCTGTTACCATTCAAAAGAGCCGCTAAAACTCATAAGGGCGCTCTTTAAAAACTTATTGGTTTCGACCATTTTTAATTTAAAAATTGTGCATGATAATGATTGATTAGAGAGATCATCAATAACTATTTAAAAACCTATTTTGTACATTTTTTAATAGTGTAAGCATTTTATATAATTTTGTTTAAATCATCGAATAAACCAGGGGTCCCAGGTTTAATCCGATGGGATATTATTTGTATTGATATTTCAGCTGTTTCTGAACCGATTTTGAAGTTTATCATGTCATTAAAATTGTATGCTCTTTCAAATTTGACACTCGGTTTGTCATTAACTCACAAAAAATTTTTTTTCGTGCAGCGCCCTCTATACCAAAAATCAACTATCCCTTCAAATGTTCACACAATACCCAGTGGACATATCAGATAACAACAATATACATGGTATCAACTATTTATCACTTTTTGCTCATGTCGACAAAGTTACTATCCCTTTAACACCTGTTCATTTATCACCCTATCTGTCCAACTAATCTTCAACATTCTTCTTCCATTTGCGCAATTATTGAATTATTTAATATATCACGTGATAGTAGTATAAACACAATACATGTGTAAATATTTGTATTTTTAATAATTTCCGACAACTTGTTTACAATATTATGTCGCCGTGTATTATTATAGAGTTTATCAAAATGAGCTTATGCATAGAGTTATTGACAATCAATAAAACAACTAAGGAAAACACTTTTAACAGTGAACAAAGAAAACAAACTTTAATTACAATGGCAGTCCATTAGATTTTTCATATTTCATAGTGTAAAGTATGACATCAAAATAATAAGGAAGTAAAGTAATAGTTCTAAATAATTAAGTTATGGCTAATATAATATAACATAATCATTTTATAATGAGTAATACCATCATTTTGATTATGAAAATCATTATCATTTGGATTGTTTTCATTTATTATCCAAATTGTTAAAAGTATCATACCTACAATAAAGTGTGTTATTGCAGTATCGTGATAATATCGATCTTAAATATTTATGTTTGATTAAGCTAACTATTGTATCTCTATGTAACAAAATTAACTTAGTAAGTCTTAATGAAATATTGATCTCAATGTATGTTGTATATTGTTAGCAAAGTATGTTATAAGTAAACTGTGAGCGTTGAATAAATGAATAATGTAGTTATACGAATGAAAGTGATTTATTTAGAAAACATTTTGTTTTAATGTTGATGAAAATGATGATGCAGATGATGCAGATTATGGTTTCTACGATCGATGGTGATGATGATAATAATAATTATAGTTTTCAAAGATAAAGCAAAAAAACAAATGTACACATATAATACGCAACACATTTAAGAAAAGCGCCTTACTATACAATCATGTATAGGGCCAATACAAGCAAAAAATATCACTTATTTCACAAATAATTGTATACGTCTGCAGTATAATAATTGTCAGCATACCTATTCGACGTACGACAGTTATTATCTGAATGTTTTGTACTACATGTACCTGGACATTTATGAGTAGTTTTGCTCCAAAAGAAATACACGCCAGTCTTATACATTTTCAAGCTTTTCAATACTTTCATTGAATGATACAACATAATACCTTTCATTACATATTAAAATATAAGATATACCTTTATGATAAGACAGTATCGGCCCAGGCTATATTATTTTTGTTTCTTATTCATCTTGTGCTTATGTTGCAACAGCCTCAACTGAAAACCTCAAATACTGGCAAATACAGGGTGCCCCCCCCCCCCCCAAAAAAAACGGAACGGGATACTTGCCATATTGATGTGTGTGAATTCTTCCGCCGTATCCGGACTATATACCCCCTGGACAATCACCCCCGGACGATTACCCCCAAGACAATTACCCCCAAGACAATTATCTCCCAAGACAATTACCCCCAAGACAATTACCCCCTGGACAATCACCCCCGGACGATTACCCCCAAGACAATTACCCCCAAGACAATTATCTCCCAAGATAATTACCCCCAAGACAATTACCCCCCGGACGATTACCCCCCAGACTATTACCTCCAAGACAATTACCCCAAAGACAATTACCTCCCAAGACAATTATCCCCCAAGACAATTATCCCCCAAGACAATTACCCCCCAGACTATTACCTTCAAGACAATTACCCCAAAGACAATTACCTCCAAAGACAATAACCCCCGGACGATTACCCCCCCCCCCCCCCAGACAATTACCCCCCCCCCCCCCGTACGATTACCCCTCAGACAATACCCCCAGGACGATTTTTCCCCAGACAATAACTCCCACGAAAATTAAAAGACGATTAATCACCACCCTCCAGCTCCCCAAACGAGCACCCGGCCGCAAATCAGCACTACCTAGTTAAAAAACATCCATCTATACTATACCAGCGGGAATAAATAATAAATACTAATAACAATATTAATAATAAATAGTAATGAATGATAATAGTAATAATAATAATATAAATAATAATTATAATAATAATAACAACAGGAATATTAATAACAATAGTAATAATAACAACAATATTAATAACAATAATACTTATGATATAATAATAATAATAATTATAATAATAATAACAATAATATCAATAATGATAATAAGAAAAAGAAAGAAAATAAAATAAAATAATAATAATAATGATAATAATAATAATAATACTGATCATAATAATAATAATTATAATAGTGAAAATTATAATCATAATAATAATATCAATAATGATAATTCAAAATCCAAGTGATCCGATAAGTACTAGGATAAAGGCAGCCCTGAACAAAGGGAGCATTTTACACACAAACTGATGGAAAATGTTAATTGTTAAAATAAAATGAAGGATATACCGACATTAATACATTTTGTCATCAATGTTGTGGACGAAAAAAAAAAAAAGGTGAACCTCCGTCGAGCCGGATTTGAACCAGCGACCTAAGGATGTCAGTGATTGTACCTCTACAGTCCTCCGCTCTACCAACTGAGCTATCGACGGTTTGCACGCACGGTTGGGGACTTTTTGATTTATATAATAAAACGTCACAAGTGTCAGTGACGTCAGGATTAAGAAGTCAGGTGATACATTACGAGTGACACTTGTTCAAAACAAAACATAGGAAAGAAAATGATGTTTACGGCTATTTCATTATTCTTTATTGAGTAAGTATTATTTTAATTAGCGTAGTTCGATTTTCTTGTTATTTCAATGTCGTGTATTTTGTATAAATTGCTTATATTCATGCGTTCTCCAAGCTCATTCATTTGTTATCGCAGGCGACGTAAGTTTGGGTAGTCCCACGTATGTAATTTTGTGTAACTGTTACTAAATTGGACAATTTAGAGGACACTCCCCCTTTCAATTTTCATTGTTTTGTGTGCCAATTTAGCTAAAGAATTACCATCAGTTCGTTTTGAAATGCCAGATGTATGTTTATACCTACATACATGATAGCTCCTATCTATTGATATTGTTGCTGTTTCTGCAGCATGCAAATTAAAATAAATTGGAAAAGTACTAAAAAAAGACTAACTTACTAGAATCAATCGACAAATGACATGTATCGTTTTCATGGCCTCTTTTACATTTAATTGCAGTCTTACTGTCTGTAGTCTGTAGAATGGCCGACAGTAAAAGACTGCAATTAAATGTAAAAGAGGCCATGAAAACGATAGAATTGTCGATCTAGAAAGTAGAAAAGTACGAACTACACACTCGCACATGTATTCGCAGTTTACACAAATTTATACAACCATTAAATATTGGTAAATATATTACTCATTGCGGATATAGTATCGGAAATAATATCGCTAGTGATATTCGTTTGTCTCGCAATGTATGGTCAACATTGAACAATTAACATTCAGACATTTATTTATTCAGACATTTATTTTTCATATAAAGAGCAGATTCAATGTTGACCATGTTGACCATACATTGCGAGACAAACGAATATCACTTATTGTTCTTTATAAATAAACTAGAGGAATATTTCGTCGGTCGGCAAATGAAAGGGCAGTTTGGGCGATAGTATCGAAAAATATCGTTTTTCGTTTTTTTGCATATTCGGATAGAGTATCAAAATACCTTTCCAATGATGTTTTCAAATTTTCCAGATTTGCCCGAAATCCGGAGATAATCCCCAATAATCAAAGGGCGATATCGCCAAACTGCGCGATTTCGGCAATTAAAAGGGCACTATCGCGCGCGCCCTTCTTCACATTCGCAAAGTGGAGTGAATTTCGGCAAATGAAAGGGCACTCCCTATACCGTACTGTGTTAAGGGCGCATACGTCTATGCAGTGTGTAATGTAAGAGCATCTCCTTGAAGATCATAATTAAAGGCGTATCATAGCATAAGATATGTTCACATAATCAACAAGTTTCCCAGATATAATCTGTATGCAAATTTATGCAAATTTATGAAAATTTATGCAAATTAGGGAAGCCATTTTGTAAAAATATCATCTATGATATTTCATCCATCAATAAATCTACTTTTACATTTTTTTTCTCTCTTTGTTCATGTTGTAAGGGTTAAGGATGATGTTAAAATTATTCGTGAGGTGACATATGACTTTGTGACGTCATGATATGCAAATTGGCCATAAATTTGCATAAAACTCCATTTTCTTTAGATATAATGATGATTATATCATGATATTACCTGAAAAATAAACGTTAGTCAATATCTATATATCAGAACCGCAGAGTGGAATTCATCTCAATGTGATAACAATAGTAATACCTTCCCCCCGCATCTTTTTATGCAAATTTATGCAAATTAGGGTAGATTTTTCTGAAAAAATATTATATGTGATATTTCTTACAGCAAGTAAGATATATGAACACATAGTGTCACTATTTTGATGCTGTAAGAGTCAGTGATCGTGATCGAATTATACATGACGTGGCCAGTTGAATTTGTGACGTCACAATATGCAAATTATGACATAAATTTGCATAAAAACGGAATTTCATTGCATATGATGATGATCAATGCTACATTATACCCCCAAATCAAATTTGTATTAATGTCTCTATATCAGAAACGCAAAATAGTAAAATACATTGAAATATGAAGATATCATTCATATTTTCTCTCCGTATCATCTTATGCAAATTTATGCAAATTATGGTAGCCATTTTGAAAAAAAAAATAATATTTGATATTTCATCCATTAATATAAATACAATAACGTCTAGTGTCTCCATGTTTTGTTATAAGGTTGAAAAGGTTAAACATAAAGCTAAAGATAAATATCAGGCTACAGATAAAGGCGACTAGTTGAGTTTGTGACGTCATAATATGCAAATTAGACCAGATATTTGCGTAAGACTGCATTTTCATTACATGTAAAATGTAATGATGATACTTTGTTATGCCCCAAAATAAAACTTAACTCAATGTCTTTATAGTTATACTGACAAACGCAGAGTGGAAGATATTCGAATGTTATGAACAAAGTTTGTTTTCTTTCCGTATTGTTCAGCGTAAATTTATGCAAATTAGGGTAGCCACTTTGGAAGAAAAAAATCTTTGATATTTC
This sequence comes from Echinarachnius parma, assembly GCA_037951105.1. Taxonomy (NCBI): domain Eukaryota; kingdom Metazoa; phylum Echinodermata; class Echinoidea; order Clypeasteroida; family Echinarachniidae; genus Echinarachnius; species Echinarachnius parma. The sequence goes on along the minus strand of JBAMJV010000891.1, from coordinate 97,794 downwards.
ATCCAGCTATGAATATACATTACCGAATAGTGCATATATATACTCATATATACGAGAAAGGATCCTGATGGAACTATGGATGTGTTAACCAATTGACTTCGTGACATCATAAGTAATATTGTTTTGCCGTAAAAAAAAAAAAAAAAACACCTTTTCTCTATATCAGAAAAGGAGTGTAAAATACATTCACATGTGATTATTATTTTTTGCTCAAGCTTTCTGTACCGTCTGTAATGTCACAATTCATGCAAAATTAATCTAGTTGCCGACAATAGTATAGCAGTGACATAATGAATCTCAATAACTATTGGAGATAAATTTATATAAGATTCCACACCCACACAGCAGCTACCTCAAGGCAATATACCACAATTCCTCCCCCAGGAGGGTGTTTCACAACAATCATTAATTGAATGTATCGCTAAGTTGGACGTACAAAGTTTTAAGAGGCATTAGGTTCTTTGAAAAGTTGTTTTAAAAGTCCTTTTTCAAAGGCATAAAATATTCTTATTATTTTCTATTATCAAGGAGATTCCATGTTTTTGATGTAAAATATATATATGACAGTCTAAAAGCGTTGATATTTTATTTCGGGCTACACAAGTCATGGCTTTCCGTAATAGTTCAGTCCAACTTAGAGTTAAGTTCAACATCTTTGTGACCCCTCCCCCCCCCCCCCCAGTTGTGTGTGGTCGCGGTATCAGCTGGCTTCATCCTTTCATTTAAAGGGCCCTGCAACCCAAATGCATGTTGTCCTCTGTTCATCTGTATTAGTGTACACATTCAATATTTGTAAACGGTTTGAACCAAATATGTTTTGTATATTTTTAAACATTTTATCATTTATTTGTCTTCATGTTGCTAAGCCCCACCTCCTAAAAAACCCTCCAGAGCAAATTATATTGTAGACCTGCAGTGACATCATTTGTCAATCACTGGTCAGCTACCATGATTAGGCTAATCACAATAGCATCACACGGTTGAATAGAATACCAACTCACACAACTTCAATTACAATAGCTGTTGCTATGTCAGAAGAAAAGCACTGTCTAAGCTATTGTATGGAGGTATGCAGGGCATGTTTTTGTGTGGATGTTCTTTTTGTACTTTCATCTTTTGTTAATCCCATGGTAGCTGACCAGTGATTGACAAATGATGTCACTGCAGGTCTACAATAGAATTTGCCCTGGAGGTTTTTTTTAGGAGGTGGGGCTTAGCAACATGAAGACAAATAAATGATAAAATGTTTAAAAATATACAAAACATATTTGGGTCAAACTGTTTACAAATATTGAATGTGTACACTATACAGATGAACAGAGGTCAACATGCATTTGGGTTGCACGGCCCCTTTAATATCATTTCATTTATTGACTCATAACACCAAAACAAGGAAATAATTTACAATGTAAAACAAAACAAATAAATAATACATAAATATAAAGATTGTACAATACAAATAAATGAGATAGGAATATGAGAAGGGACCATAATTAAAGATGAAAGAATCTTGGTGGGGATGGTCTTTATTTATTTATCAAAATATAATGTTCCCGGCAGTCGAATTACTTTGTTAAATCTAGAAATAAGGTTATTGAAAATAGTTTTGCATCCAAAGCACATGTTATATGGTGAATAAATTCTATAAGTGCTGAAGAGGTGGAGTGTTGAGGCCTGAAGCCAAACTGATTAGAAAATAACAAATCATTTTTTTGAATAAATTTGAATTATACATACATCTTTTCCAATCTTTCCAATTAAGATCTTTAAAAATTTGGATAATAAAGAAAATGGTCGATAATTCGAAAATAAACTATGATCACCTTTTTTTTTATAAATCGGTATAACTTTAGCAATTTTCATTTAGGTAGGAAAGATGCCATGCAAAAAAAAGAAAAATTAAAAATTTGACATAGAGGTTCAGCTATTAAATGTATTACCCTTTTCACAACAGAAATTGAAATATCCTCAAATCCTGGGCTTGTTGCACTTTTCATTCCGAGAATGATATCAATAATCTCACGAGAACTTACGGGTGAACAAGAAACATGGATTGGGAATTAAATGAGACATTAAAATGACAACCAGAATTAACATCATGACTGTACCGATTCCTTCAATAAATTGGATGCAGCATTTACAAAATAATCATGAAAGCTATCAGCAATTTCATGGTCTGGAATTGAAATATGCATCACTTACAAAATTTGCATTTGATGATTTCTTTTTTTACCAAGTAAATTGTTTATAACCTTCCATGTATAGCAGACATATTACCTATAGATAGTATCTTTAAATTTAAACTCATAATATTTTCTTTCTGCTTTACGAGACTCAAACGTGAACTTGTTTCTCATCTTTGTATACTTTCTATCAGAGGGATTTTTAAAAATCTATCGTTTATACAAATTTAACTTCTTCCTTGACATAGTTTTAAATGAGAATGAAACCAAGGTTTCTAAAATGTATTTTTTTCTATATATATTTACTATGGGAAAACATTCATCGTATAACGACACAAAAATTGCTAAAAAGGTATTGTAACACTCATATTGAGAAGGCCATTTAACATTACTTAGTTTATGGCAAAATATAGCAATATTTGCATCAGTTATTGCACGTTTTTTAATAAAAGAATCGGAATTGTTTGTACGCTAGGTGATCGCTTACATCAGAAATAAATATACCTGAGTGAATAACATCGTCCTCATTAGTTAAAACATTGTCTGAAACCGAAGCCGATTGACTGGTAATTCGTGTCGGAGCTTTGATAAGTGGCAAGTGCTGTATCATCGAGGAATGTTTTCACCACGACAACGATGGATGCCCGGGAGGGCAGGGGGGGGGGGGGGGGGGGCGGTACACTCATGTATAATGTAAAACGGATATTTGCCGCTTAAAGGGGTCTTGAAAACCAAATGCATGTTTACTCCTGTATATGTATTGGTTTACACGTTTGTAATTTGTTTTCGAAATTTTAAAAATATGTTTCGTATATTTTTAAATATTGTATCATTTATGTTTCTTCATGTTGCTAAGCCCCACCTCCTAAAAAAAAGACCTCCAGAGTGAATTCTATTGTTGACTGGTGGTGACATCATCTGTCAATCACTGGTCAGTTACCATGAGATTAGCAAATTAGATGAAAGTACAGAAAGATCATGCACACAAAAGCATGCCCTGCACGCCTCCAAACAATAGCTTAGACAGTGCCCTTCTTCTGACAAAGCAACTGCTATTGACATTGAAGGTGTGTGAGTTGGTATTGTATTTAACCATGTGATGTTATTTGTAACTAAGTAGTGAATGACTGATGTCACAACCAGTCAACAATACAATTTTACTCGGGAGAGGTTATCAGAGGTCGGGGGGGGGGGGGGGGGGGCTAGCACTATGGCGACAAATAACTAATACAATGTTTTTAAATATACAAAATATGTTGGGTCAAATGGTTTACAAATAGTTGACGGAAGATAACATGCGTTTTGGTTTACCTGGCCACTTGAAGAAAAAAAACCTGTTTTCACACCCGATTGCTGCTCTAAAGATACCCGACTTTCAAAAAATGCCGCTCTTTAGACCCCCGGAATGAATTGGCTAAGTAGTATGAAGACATATTAGTTTAAATGACCATTTCAACAAAATATTACATTATTATAAATGCTAATTAAGACATTCCCCACTAAGCCCTTCAAAAACAACCAATTACAACAAAACTTGTCTAATTTGACTTCTATAATACACACAACTTGAAATTATGTCACATTTCTGCGAATTCGTAATATTCTATGTACAACAATTAAAATAGCATCGTTTATGCAACAAAGCTATGTAAATAAATGCAATTCTAGTAACGTAAATTGTTAAATTGTTAAATCGTGTCATAATACCATTCAGGAAAAGGTCCTTTTATGTACACGTCAAAAATATTCTTAATTTATTTTTATTCATTAGAACTTTTCATGCCTCTATCATGATGTTCACGACAACATCAGCTTGTCACCAGCGATTATAAAATGCCCTTATTAAACACGTAGTATAAATTAGTATGCCAAATGTATGTCCCTACAATACACGTTTAATAAGGGCGCGCGTATGACGGGCCAATAGTTGTATAGTTTCCTGCGCCCCGATTGGTCAAAACCGTACATCTACACGGTGGATGTATCGATGTATAGTTGTACATACTTATGTCATGTTTTGCCCGTCATATACGCGCGCGATAATGTCCTTCTTATCATGCGTATGCGCGGTGATTATGCATACGAAATCGGCTCATGAAAGGGCGATATGCAAATCGCCCTTTTATACATGCGCACTTTGGACTTTGCTTTGCGCGTAATAAGGGCGATGTAATAAAAGTTCATTTTCTTCGTTTTAAAACATAGATTTGACCTGTAAACCAAACACGGCGTTTATTTCTTATCACTTCATCATGTATTAAGCACACAACTTAATTTACTTATAATATATGAAATATAATGAAAATTTCCTTTACTTGTAAAAAAAACATGTATCGGTTTTTGCTATCGATAGCGTCATAATGCCCTTTCATTTGCCGACCGACGATTTGTCACTGAAACATGTATAATTAGAGGAATATTTGTCACTGAAACATGTATAATGTAACAATGAACAATTAACATTCAGACATTTATTTTTCATATAAAGAGCAGATTCAATGTTGACCATGTTGACCATACATTGCGAGACAAACGAATATCACTAGCGACATTGAATATTAAATATTTAATAATTATGATTTCCTGTTTGTTCTTTATAAATAAACTAGAGGAATATTTGTCACTGAAACATGTATAATTAGAGGAATATTTGTCACTGAAACATGTATAATGTAACAATGAACAATTAACATTCAGACATTTATTTTTCATATAAAGAGCATAATTTCCTAATTATCATTTCATTTCAGTTGTAGTCAGCATATATCATCGGCTTCAATCATTTAAATGTTTTTTAAAATACTTAAATGGGTGTTCTAGACGCAGTTTTTGAACTAGTCTACGACAAATTCATGTAAGAGCCCCTGTAATTTATCCATGGGTGCATATCAAGGATCTTCTAGACTTGCAAGAATCTTCAGGATTGAAGAAGGTAGATTATTCAGAAGTTCTAAGAAGAAATTTAGGCAAAATATATATAGTGCCCACACATAAGCTCTACATTACGATAGCCTTGTGCGGAGATCAACCTCTTCCGCCTGCTGCACTATCCAACACAAAAACATTTTTTGTTGGCTGATTCCTCCCTCCATTTACCAGCAAATGCAAAACAACTTTCGTTTATGTGATCCACAATTCATAAACTTTGATAATAATTACTGACTCTGTTGTTTTGAAGACCTCAAAATGTAGAGAATTAAAAAAAAAAATTCCCGTCCGTTGTCCTTACCGATGCGTCCTAAAACACAGCGTTCAACTGTTGAACGGTACAGTGTACGAATGTGCGGTAAACCGTATGCTTATCTCCTGAGTATTAGCGTAAATTTTGCGTGTAAATGGTCCAACTGATTAGACCATTTACTTTAGTAGATGTGTATGCCCATGGTCACCCCTGCAAGCCATGGTAATAGTATGACAAATAGAATGGATGCTCTTTGCAGTTGCATAGAGTAACCATTCTTTTTGGCATGCATATGTGTGCATGTCGTGAAAACGAGAATGCCCAAATCTATGGGCATCTAGAACTTACTGTTTTCATTGACATGTACGATTTAGCATTTCTCTTCATGCTACAGGCCAAAATGGGAACAATACCATAAGTGATACCGAGCATGGTGGCTTAGCGGTTAGAGTGTCCGCCTCATGCACGGGAGGTCCCGGGTTCGAACCCAGACCGGGTCATACCAAAGACTTTAAAAATGGTACCTGTCTTCTGCCTTTAAGTTCTAGCCAGACACTCGGCATTTATATAATGGAGAAGGGAAAGTTAATCACACGAGTTACCAGAGGACTGGCCCCCTTCTGTAACTTTCGCTACATTTAGTAGACATGTGGCCTAGAGCTAATGAAACGGAAATAGGCGCCGCCTTATGTGCCAACATTGGTACGGGAAAGACTTTAACCATAAGTGATGCAATTTCTACAATATTTTCAACAATATTTTCAATATAATGCTACCTAGAACATTTGTACTTTAAAAAATGAAAAGTACAATTATTTCTCCTTCTAACCTATCCGACAGTTAAAGTAGGATGGCAACTTTTTCAAGTGTGACCAGTACCAGGAGCATGCTGGGCTCAGACCAGCCATGGCCCGGGCAGCATCCATTCGGTCAAGAGGCGATGGTGACCCAGCAGCAGCTGGTGACTGCTTTCTTTGACCACGTGTACCTGGGGCAGTGGGAGCTAGCCAGAGCTTGCGCCATCTCACTGGAACAGCTTCAGGGGGCTGAGGGGAACTGTAGCAGTCATGCTGACATCCACACTGTACTGAGGGCTATCATCAGGCATCCCTGTGACTTGAGGTAATCAGGGTCAAGTTATTTTGTTTTTCGGCTCTTATTTCGAGATTCAATTTACCCGTTCAGGACTGGTCCAGTTAAATGCATGTACTCAACATTGTCAAGCGTTTACAGGTTATATTGTATCTAGCTAATATTGTTTATCACATTTTTTTTATACAACAGTGACACTGCATTTTGTGTTTGACAGAACTGATCTAAAAAATACTTGGGTTGGGGTCTATTGAAATTACATGTAATACAGAAATCAAATAGTTTTGAACATGCTGAAGTTGTCTCCTTAAAATTCTTTCCAAGGTAATTCAAAGATTTTCAACATATATATGCTTTGTTATTTAATAGTGAAAAATAAATATGAAATTTATAAATTGTCTTCATTGCAATTCTTATCTTTCACTATAAATGCAGCATTGGATTTGGCAGCATTTCTTCTCCACAACATCTATCATGGCTAGCCTTTCTTCATGTAATACAGAGGGAAAAGGGTACACAGGTATGTAGAATTATCCTTATAAATAATGTACAATTTAACAATGTTTATTATTGAACCCGCTGACCAGTGATTTATATGATGTAGGATTAGTTTATCTTTTTGCGTCATATAGGAATAATCCATATTTGTATAAATAATTCTCTAAAATTTTGAGACATATATATGATGTATATTTGATTCATGTCATATTCTACATGTTTTTATCTATACAGGCAGGGCCTTTAGCAAAGCAGTACTCGATACTGAAAGGGCTACTCTCTTACAATAAATTGGAAATAAATACATGACGGTATAGTAAATAAAAAGCACAAGAGCCATAATTTCACACTTTTCTACTTTGCTCCTGCTATTTTGTTTCACTCAGGTTTTATTATCGCAGGACTTGAAAGGAGTTGAATTCAGGCTGCTGCTCTATCTGGCTGGATCAGATGCCCGCCCAGCCATCTTACAGGTGAGATACTATAAGGTTGTATTAGTATGAATCAGTGCTGGACTAGAGACTGCTTTTGATGATCTCATGACTCGGAGCTGAGTCACAATGTAAAACAAATGGGAACATTGCTATTTCGTTGGGGACTCGGACACGGAACTTGTGGACTTGACTACAGCCCCGGTATGAATCATTCATCTCTCTCATTTTCCTTTTTGAATACTTTGAATTTTCTCGATTCACATGGAAGAAAAAAGGAAGAGAGGTTTAAAGGAAAGAACAGCTGAAGTTAATACTAAATTTGTATTTAGCATTAATTTGATAGGATTTTCATGAATTAACATAATTGTTGTACCTGTAAGAACTCAGAGTTACATACATGTATACTTTTCAGTTTGCATCTATTTTAAACTAATAATAAAAGGTTGAAGATTTTAAATAATTACTCTTGAAAACAAACTTAACATAGTTCAACACACCTTTTCTTATTCACTCATAGTGAGCAATAAACATGTCACATGATGAATAAACTGCTTCATTTGGTTTTATAAAACTGTTCACAGGAAGTGTTTGCCTACTACGAGGCAGTTCAATCGCAGGAGAAGCCAGATCACAATGTCAAAGGTCAACCTATCACAACCAAGCTGCCTCCCCTTTCCCCAGACTGCCTCGCATTCCTCTCATCAGCTCTTGCCAAAGATGTCCACCTCGGCCACGCAATCATCCAAAGCCTGCTCCTCACGGGAGAGTCAGAACTCAAAATGAAGAACTTTCCCTTGCACAAGCTTTATGTCGATTGCCTACGGACTTGTATATCATCCATGAGCTCTCTTTGCAGAGCCACTGGAGATTTGAAGGAACATGCTGATCTGGTAGAACACAAAGTGCAATATATTCACACACTCCTAAATTGCTTCAATCCTCCATCATCACTGCTGCCAAATCTGGAAGTTGAAGACCTCTTTGCTCTCCTGCTGAAACTATCTCACCGGCTGCCCGAGGAGCTGTGCGAGGCTACGCTCTGTGCCATCTTTGTTGGTCGCGAGTGCGACGATCTCCTGAGACTGTTCCTGAAGGTGCAGGCCAGGGTACGATGGGAGACCCTAGAGGAAGCTGTGAGGTTGACCCAACCTGAAATCCAGTGCATGGGACTAGACCTGAGGATCATGCTAGGCCTATCCAGACTGGACGACAGAGAGGCTGCATGGAGGATTCTGTTGCACAGGGCACTGGAGACGGACCAACACATACTGGGCAAGGTTGTGGTAAGTTGTGATCAAACTTAAGTCAAATGGAGTCAATCTTTTGGACCGAGCAGATCCTTTGTTGAGGTTTTTTTTTTAGCTCACCTGAGCCAAAGGCTCAAGTGAGCTATTGTGATCGCTTTTTGTCCGTCGTCCGTCGTCCGTCGTGCGTCGTGCGTCGTCCGTCGTCCGTCGTGCGTCGTCCGTCGTCCGTAAACTTTTTACATTTTCATCTTCTTCTCCAGAACCAATGATCGGATTCCAACCAAACTTGGCAGGAATCATATTTAGGGGTAGAGGAACCAAAGTTGCTAAAATGGTGGGCGTGGCCCCCAGGGGGGCCCTGGGGGAGGGCACCAAATGTAAAAAATATGTAAATTTTAAACATCTTCTTCTCAAGATCCAGAAGTATGACAGACCTGATATTTCATATTTAGATGCCTCTATTGATGAAGAATGAAAGTTGTTCACAAGATTTTTGTGGGTGGTCCCATAAGGGCCCTGTGGGCGTAACAGTTTTTTTGGGGGCCCTACCATAGGAAATATACATTTTCATCTTCTTCTCCAGAATCAATGATTAGATTCCAACCAAACATGGCAGGAATCATCTTTAGGGGTAGAGGAACCAAAGTTCCTAAAATGGTGGGCGTGGCCCCCAGGGGGGCCCTGGAGGAGGGCACCAAGTGTAAAAAATATGTAAATTTTAAACATCTTCTTCTCAAGATCCAGAAGTATGACAGACCTGATATTTCATATGTAGATGCCTCTATTGATGAAGAATGAAAGTTGTTCACAAGATTTTTGTGGGTGGCCCCACAAGGGCCCTGTGGGCGTAACAGTTTTTTTTGGGGCCCTACCATAGGAAATATACATTTTCATCTTCTTCTCCAGAACCAATGATTAGATTCCAACCAAACATGGCAGGAATCATCCTTAGGGGTAGAGGAATCGAAGTTGCTAAAATGGTGGGCGTGGCCCTCAGGGGGGCCCTGGGGGAGGGCACCAAGTGTAAAAAATATGTTAATTTTAAATATCTTCTTCTCAAGATCCAGAAGTATGACAGACCTGATATTTCATATTTAGATGCCTCTATTGATGAAGAATGAAAGTTGTTCACAAGATTTTTGTGGGTGGCCCCATAAGGGTCCTGTGGGCGTAACAGTTTTTTGGGGGGTCCTACCATAGGAAATATACATTTTCATCTTCTTCTCCAGAATCAATGATTAGATTCCAACCAAACATGGCAGGAATCATCTTTAGGGGTAGAGGAACCAAAGTTGCTAAAATGGTGGGCGTGGCCCCCAGGGGGGCCCTGGAGGAGGGCACCAAGTGTAAAAAATATGTAAATTTTAAACATCTTCTTCTCAAGATCCAGAAGTATGACAGACCTGATATTTCATATGTAGATGCCTCTATTGATGAAGAATGAAAGTTGTTCACAAGATGTTTTTGGGTGGCCCCATAAGGGCCCTGTGGGGGTAACATTTTTTGGGGGGCCCTACCATAGGAAATATGCATTTTCATCTTCTTCTCAAGAACCAATGATTGGATTCCAACCAAACTTGACAGGAATCATCCTTAGGGGTAGAGGAACAAAATGTGCTATAATGGTGGGCGTAGCCCCCAGGGGGCCCTGGGGGAGGGGACTGAGTGTAAAAAATATGTAAATTTTAAAAATCTTCTTCTCAAGATCTAAAAGTATGACAGACAGGGCTCTAAAAATAAAGGAATTTATGCTCTTTCTTCCTGTACACCTCACATAACTAGTCTTATTCTTACCTAGCTGCATGGGACCCAAGAATGGCTCGTAGGAAATGTGAAATGAATTTCAAATATTTTCTTCTCCACATCAACAAGTATTACAATCTGGACATTTTGTAACATGTAGGTATCTATATACCCTAAATCTCCGTGTATAAGGCGCACTTTTTTCCGTCGGAAACAAATAGAAAAAGTTGGGGGTGCGCCTTATACACAGGTACAGCAACAAAAAAATATATATAAGATAGGTAAAAAATAGGTAAAAAATTCAAGTTTATTAAGCAAATTACTAATGAATATTCATACATTCATGAGCAGCAGTACTCATTATATATGCAATTATCTAATAATTAACAATTTGTTATAAATTTTTCTCATAATTGAAGATCTTTGTAAGTAAGTGTCCCAAAACAAAATTTCTTTTTTTTAGAAAGTAGGGGGTGCGCCTTATACACGAGTGCGCCGTACACACGGAGATTTACGGTAAATGACAATGCAAGTTGTCATATCGCAGAATGGCCCCATAGGGTCCCTATGTGAGTGGGGTTAATATGCTGAAGTGGTCAGTGGCTGGTGAAATGTGTTAAGCTTTGTCTTATATGTGTGTCTGTCTTTTTTTATGATTCACCCAAACATTATGGTAAATCATAATGTTAGGTACAGGGGATCAAAAGTTATTGATTAAATAGTACATCACATTATAGATTTTGGCATGATTTCAACTGATTTCATATCTTCTGAGGGTGCCAGAGAGAACATGCGCCAGATGTGAATTGATTGACCTCAGGTGAGCGTCGTGCCCCCCTGGGGCTCTTGTTTTAGGAGGGGGGTCATTTATGCCCCTAAAAAATGAAATGATATGTGCATAGGCTTCGGTCCATTTGACTAACATTTGATTCCATAAGCATTTATAGTGGATAAGCAGTTCCCAGTAGTTGTTCATAATATTTTATTTCATTAAGTTGCAAGATGGCGGTTTGTAATGATGAGGCTGAAAGCTTGCGATAAGGGGTCATATACGGACAAGAAACTAGCTCATAGGTCTCCATCAATTAATTTCAAAAGAGTTGTCTAATATCTCTGTCTATTATTGAAGGAGTTTTGCCTGATGGCCTGGCAAGACTATGTTCATACGTTTCTAATCAATTAACATTAATATGTAGTAGTCTAATATCCCTGTCTATTTATATACATTGCATTGAAGGAGCTCAGCCTGACGCTGATACGAGAACGGATGTATGATGTGCTAGAGGCCTTGCTGAAGCCAAACGAGTTCTCCCCACTCAGACCACTGGTTCTGCTTCTGGGCTGGAGCCATGTAGACAGCTGTCAGGCAGCCAATAGTCTCCTTCATATCGTTGATGGAAAGCAGGTATAGTAGACTTTTTGAGAACTATTTTTGGTATCTTCATGATGTAAAAGAGACATGCATTTAGCTGCTGGCATCATATACTAGTCTCCATATATTTGATATAAATATGGTGCAGTAGACTTTTGGATGCTTTGGTATCTTCTTATATTTGGAAAATTTATCACAAATAAAAGAGAGAGCTACATTTATATGTGATTCCAAATTTTGGAATATATATGTGTAAAAAAAAGACAGCTAAATTAGTTTTTTCCCAGTGAAAATAGGGCCATTCTTTTTTTTCTTTCTCAACCAAGGATTTTTGTTTGTTTTGTATCAGGTGATGGGGAAGGAAGAAGATTTACTCCACCAGTCTTGTGAGAGGCTACGCCAGGATGTGCAGCTCATTGAATGGTGCATTGACAGGGTCAAGTAAGTTTTGTATGATTTGTACCATATTTTTATTTGCATTTACCTACCCCCCCCCCCCCCCCCCCCTCCCAAGTGTAGTCCCAAAGTAGTATGGCTAGTTGTTGCTTATGCATTTTCACAATTATTTTTTAAATTTTATTTAGACCACTTTTTATCCAAGACCCCAATTAATGTTATTCACTTTGAATAGTTCTGATTCAGTTTTTGTTATTTCTGCATTTTTTCATTTACAACTAATTATAATGTCAACAAAATACAATGTAATTCACAAAGTGGAAGCGATAATAATTTAGGCAATTACAAGACACATACATTACAAATACAGGGAATCCTGTCTAGAAAGACTACCCGAGGGTGGCAGAAAGGTTGGTTTTTATAAGCAGGTGGTCTTTACAGCCTGGTCCATTTCACACATACACTGCTTTTAAGTGAATAAAAAACAATTGCCTTTATAGATAGGTAGTCTTTATACACAACTGTTTTGTGTAGCAGGTTTGACTGTTAGATATCCTTCAGATCTATAAAGACTCAGCCAAGTTTGGCTTTGTTCCATATTAGGTCCCTGATCACAAAGCATTATCAGCTATATAGACTCAGCCAAGTTTGTCTCTGTTTCATCTCATATCACAAAGTATGGTGGGATCATCTCCCTGGACCACAGGGCAACGCCAGTAGTCATGTTCCGGGGGACTGACACACACTGTGTGTTGTAGCATGTTTGAAAGGAACTACAGCGTCTAGATGGCCTTATTTTCACAATTAGGCTCTCTATAAGTAATTTTTCGTCAAGAAAAAGAATTTGGCAGTCATTTCCCATGAAATCAATCAATTTTGGGGTAATTAGTAAATATCTAATTGTCCTGGGGACGCCCCTTTTAAATCGCCAAAATTGGTGTGACGTCATCTAAAGAACTTCGCCCTATAGTCTCTGTACACGACGCCTCTAAATTCTCTAGATGACGTAAGCCGATGAATTGTCAATCACATGTCAATCACGCTGCTGATTTTGGACCCTAAATGTGGGCGGGGCGTAAACTGGCTGCTAAGTGAGATTTGGCATCAGAAAATTAGCCTAAAATCACTACTGTGTTTATTTTTATGGAGTTTACAAGTCATCAACTATGGAATAAGTGCCAAAATATGTTGTATTCTTTAGTTCCTTTAATTAATAATCATTAGATATCCAGCTTAAAGGTTTGTCCTTGTTCCATTTCAGGCCCTTGATCACAAAGGATGGAGGGAGTATCTGTCTGGAGCACAGGGCAGCGGCCTTGTTCCAGGGGGCTGACACGCACTCTGTGCTGAAGGTGCTACATCACTTCACAAGTCTCTCCAGGATAGATCCCAAAGAAGTCTTCCAGATACTTGTGTCAAGACCTCAACATGGTATGAGGAACTTTCTCCTCTCTTTTTTGTATTTTTTAGATTTTAAGAAAATATGTGAGATCTACTTTATTCTATTAAATCTGGAACCAAATAAGAATGTGTTGGCAGGATAAGAGAACCATGATTTGTTATGCCTCCGTCAACGAAGTGGCCGGAGGCAATGGGCCGTATGCATAAAAACAAGCAATTGCTTGTGCTAGCCTTTTGCTTGAATCGGTATGCATAAAAACAAGCAATTGCTTGCAAGCAAAAGCATTTGCTTACAAGCACAAGCAATTGCTTACTGCTCGTAAGCAATTGCTTACCAAACAAGCAATTGCTTAAAACCGTATGCATAAAACGAACCTTTTACTTGTCTTGATAAGCAATTGCTTGCGTTTTTTCAAGCACATCCAGACCAGCTTGAGCTCTTGCTTACTCAGGGCATTCGCGTTTAAGGATCAATTTTTCGTACCGTTTCAGGATGATTTCAAGCTCCATATTCCAGAGGTTATGTTGTGATCAAATTCCTGTTATTTTAGACTTTTTACGGCAATTTTTGTCCATCGATCTGCACAGAAACCCCCCTGATGCTCCGCGCTGTTTCCCCCCTATTTGCGTAATAAAAAATACTGCTGCCAGGTCGGGCACGAAGCGTTGTTGCCCTGCAGTGCGATGTTCGCACAACCGTAACGATCCTTTGTCCAACACGTAAGCAATTGCTTGGCAGTGCAAGCAAAAGGTTTGAGCACAAGCAAAGGCTTGTGCATACGAATTTAAGCAATTGCTTGAACTTGATCTTTTGCTTGACAAGCTCTTGCTTGTGCTTAAAGCATTTGCTTATAAGCAATTGCTTGTTTTTATGCATACGGCCCATTATGTTTCCGTCCGTCCGTCCCGTTTTCGTTCTCGCGATATCTCAAGAACCGGTTGATGGATCAATTTCAAACTTGGTATGAGTGTACATATTGGGGTGACAATGATCTAATTAGATGTTGGGGTTCATGAGTTCAAAGGTCAAGGTCACAGGACTCAATATATATGCAAAAATGCCTTGTTCTCGCGATATCTCAAGAACCGGTTGACGGATCAATTTCAAACTTGGTATGACTGTACATATTGGGGTGGCAATGATCTGATCAGATTTTGGGGTTCATGAGGTCAAAGGTCAAGGTAATATGACTCGATATATGTGCAAAAATGCCTCGTTCTTGCGATATCTCAAGGGCTTGATATTAAAATCAAGTGATAGCGGAGGCATAATTTTCGACTGCGCGCAGTCGAAGATCCATCTAGTTTTTATTGACTTTTATATTTAATGAAACCATGTTTTATACATGAACTAAGCCTTCTTGGCATCTAATCATTTAAAATGAACACGTCTTCTTGGCATCTGATCATTTGAAATAGACTTTAACTGATACAACCTTTACACAACTGATATTTGACTTTATGCGATGTGTTCTTGCAAGGAATCTTTTCTTTTATCGTAGTTACAAAGGAGGCTCACTCTTTTTTTCTCTTTTTTGGGGGTTGGCTCCTTTTTTTTCTTATTGCAGAGGCCAGTGGAGGAAGCAAGAAGAGTGTGCGGTTTGCTGATGAAGAGGATTCAGCCTTGTCTCAGCAGACGGAGTTTGAACAGAAACGGGACTGTGCAATCTACCAGAGTTTCCTCGTCTCTGAAAACATCATGTCTGCATTGATGTGCAGTGCTAGCCTAGATCAGACACGGGATTCATCAACTGAGATGATATCTTCAGCAACAAAGACACCATCTCCATCATCAAAGGCAGCATCTTCAGCCACACAGACAACAGCTTCCATGCATAGACCTTCCTCTGTTGAAGACACCCTGAAAACTGCCACAACCAACCAAACAAGTAGAACTAAACGTACTGATGTATCTACAGGAAGTACAGAACATTCAAAACATCTTCAGCCTATCCAGGAGTCTTGGGAGACTGGCGTAGTTGGAAGGCTCCAGAAAGCTCGCGAACAGCTTGCTAAGATAAGACCGCTCACGTTCCGAGTGGAGGTTCTTGAGAACATCTTCTCTCTGCTCTTTGCCCGCTTTGAAGATGTCTACAGTCTGGAGTCAGAGATGGCAGTTGTATCTGATAGTGGAGGGGAGGAGGGCCATGTGGATGAAGACTGGGTCGATAAGAGCTTTACAAGTTTGGAGAGCATCTCAAGCCCTCTCAAAGAAGAGAGTCTCTTGACCGAATTCACATTCTCAAAGACCACTGCCCTCCGGGAATTGGCAAGCAGTACTCCTGCAAGGACTTCTTCCACTGAACTGAACAGGGGTAGACACCACAGTGCAGAAAGCACAATTCCTGCACAATCCATAGTTGAGAACACCATGGGGGATACTACTAGGAGAGCGGAAGCTGCTGAGACGGGAAGGACCCACAACAGTTCAGAGAACAACAGTTCTTACAGCCCTCTGGCTAGCCCCATCGAGAGAGTGGGTTTCATCGCCAATGGCCAGTTCATGCAGGATCTACTGAACATGCTGAAGGATTGTATGGAAGACCTTAACAATGCAAGGAAGGTTGCCAAGGAAACCTCATCCACCTCGGAAATGCACATTGGCAAGGTAACTGCATCATCATCATCCGGGATGTCTTCAGAGGATGCCTTGGAGACCTACCTGGCTTGCTCCATCCCACGAGCCCATCTCGCACAGCACATCGCTCAACTTACCAAGAGGATCAACGAAGCCAGGTGGCGCTTCCAGCTGGTGTCCGCCCACCAGGCCAGCTTGACCGGTGGTCAGGGTCAGGATGGAGGAATAGAGGACAGAGGTGACCAGGATGAGGAGGAGGAGGAAGCCATCAGTAAGTTCTTTGAGGCGTGGCATGATCGTCCTGGAGAAGGCATTATCAAGAAGAGGAAGAGGCGGAGGACCACATCCAGACAGGGCTCGAACAGAAGCAGGAGTATCTCAGGTCAGTTCATCTTGATATTGTTTTTATTTTTTTATTTGAAATGTGCTGTAACCTAATAGCTAAACCCTACCAGCATATATTGCCTTAGGGACTATGGCATTCAAATGCAACAGACAATTTTGCAGTTTATTTTGATATATGTGTTTAGATTTTTAAATGTGCATTTATTTCAGCTTAACCTTACTAGCACATTGCTTTAGTATTTCAATGCAACAGAAAAGTTTTGCTTAGATTTTGATGCAAAGGCAAAGCAAATATTTTCAAACACACTATTCATATATCAGTATTCAATGTTTCAATAAACTATATTTTATATCTTCAATGGTAGTGGTAATTTCTTCTTCATGCAATCTGCAGAATTCAATATTATAAATGTTTTCGAATCTGTTAGAAAATGTTTTACTTACAAGTATTCTCTTTGTTTTTAATATATATTTTTTTGCATAAAAATGTGAGATTTTGTTTTCATTTCCTTTATTGATTAATGATTCTTGTTTGTTCAATGTTTGTTTGATTTATTGTTTTTTTTTCTTTTTGCATGAGACCTGTCCTGTATATTACATCCTCATTGTAACTGTTGTTCTTTCACACCATTGTTATTCAAAATTGTGCACGGATTGTGATACATATCTAAATGATTCATTTGCAAACAGGAAACCATTATCATTCTCTTTCTTTAACCTCGATCATGATTACTCCATAGGGGGTGTTGCATAAAGACTTGTGATCAATCACAAAGTTGTGATTAATCGCCAGTCAAAAAATTTGCCTTAATGAGCATATCTGATTGGTTCAAATGTGCGTATTTTCTAACTTGTAATTGATCGTAACTTTGCAATTAATCACAACTCTTTATGCAACACCCTCCATTACTGTAAAATGTCATCTATGTCCCAAACATAATGTAATCATTTTTTCCACTTTTAAACTTGAACTTTTCCTTTTGCAGTGTAGTTAAACATCCCAATCTGTATGTGATGCTGTTGTTAATTCTACTTATAAATGCTACTGTTGCTTTTTTGCGACTAATTTTTACTACTTGTGCTAAATTTATTCACCATAATGACTGCTAAGCACACCAAAACAAATATGCTTACTTGTCCCTTTTCTTTGTTTTACCGTTGTCTGAATAAAACAAATGAAGTACATCCTTGCTATATACATGTAGATAACTAGCCAGTGGCCTCAACATAATTTGTCTAATTTTGGTTGCCTGATGACTACACAAACAAGACAAAAATCTGCAATATTTCCTTGCTCAGGTGAACTTCAAAATTACTACATTTAGTCAAACCAGTCTATAGTGAACACCTATTAAAAGTGGCCTAGCTGTAAAAAGATGACCTCCACAGACAGGCTCCATGATTATTTTTTTGTGCCAGGCAGGTTGGTCAATGGTCAACTAGGTTCACTTCACTAAGAACTTAAATAGATTTGTGCATGCCACAAAGACACTTCCTTTAATGATATTATGATGGCAACCACTTTTGGTTGCAGTGGGCTAGCAAGCAGCTGCTAATTGGATTTTGAGCCCTGACTAACCAATTAAGCTGTCAAAATAACAAAATTAACACTTTATATTAAAGCTTTCATCGCTGCTTTTCACACATGTACATTGTAGGTTAAAAGAGCAAATGATATCATCACATGCACATAATACATGCACATAATTTGAAATTATTTCTTACCCATCCATGCTGCTTACTTTTTGCACTTTAGTGTTTAAAAAAAAAAGACAATTAAAATTGAACAATGACATAGTCATGTAACATGCGTTTGAACGTTGGAATAAACTTTTTGAATTCCTAATCTACCCTAACTGCTGCTCTAATACCAAAGCTAAGACCCCAAGCCAAAGTACATATTAGTTATTATGTTGTTTTCCTTCTCATTTCCATATCAATCCTAATTAAGGCACTTTGCTAATATCTAATATTTCTTGAAAATGTTCTCAGTTGTTTTAATCCGTTCTCACGGAGCTTCTTCAACTTCAATCTCAAAATCTTGAATAGTAATTGAGCTAAATATATATATTATGTATGTCAAATGTCACCTGCACATGTAGGATGGAGTAGCTCTGAAGCGGGAAGTGGCAACCATTCAACGCACTCACAGACACGCCTTAGTCCCGGCCATGCATCTACAGGTTAGCTGTCTGATGCGCTACTTGATTTTTCTTCTTTTTTTTTGCTTTTGTATAATTTAGAAATGTTTGTATTATTTGCTGAGAAAATTATTTCAGTGATAAGTGCAAATTTCTTCATCAGCAATTACAAGTTGGCTCTCTGATGCAATACTTGCTTTCTATTTAGTGCTTTTTAAGATTTAAAAAATGTGCGTTTTATTATGAAGTGAATTGTCCCAATAATGGGTGCAGTATGCAATATTTCCTCAGAGGTTGCATCAACCGTTTATTATTACATTACTACGAGCTTTTAAAAAAAAGTGTTTTTATCTGTGATCATTTTTTTATTGCAGTGTTATTTGTCAAAACTCATGTCAAAATACACATTTTCTGCCTCTTAAATTCATAATTCATGGCGGGAAGAAATCATTTATCTTTTATTTCTTCAATTTAGTGTAAGGAAATTCAAAAACATGTAGTTCATTTATAGAATATAAATGTAAATTTACTTTCCAGGTTTGAATTTGTGTGTGCAGTGTGTTTGATAGATAAATAAAAAAGATAGCAATTATGGTAAACACTTGTTCATGCAATCATATAAGTATTCTTAGTAAACTATAGGTAACAAAATGGCAATGAAATTGAAAAGGAATTAAACCATATTTGATTTGATTTACTCGGTTTTTTGATTTACTTGGTTGGGTGTGTGTACATCTTTGCATGTTTTCTCCCTCAGAGAATTATACAACATGGTATGGAAAGGTTTTAGGTATCATTTCATTTTGTTTTATAATCATTATGTATACCTGTGGTTTAGTTTGTGAAAGTTAAGGGGTTATTATTTTGCTTGATCATTATATTTGTGGTACATGTATTTAGCATGTTTAGTTTGAATTCTGTTTGCCTGTGTACACTTTCTTTAGAAGTTATATATACTGTAGAGCAAATACATTTTGTCTGAACGAATTGAGGACTTTTGAACATTGTTAACCTTTGATTTGATAGGGACGAGCAGCGGGAATGAGCGTAGAAAGCGCAAAAAGCGCAGATCAACGCCGCGTCTGGAGTCCGTCTCCCCAAAGCCTCAGAGAGATCTGAGCGTGGTGGCCCAGATGCTGGCCTCTGAAGACACTCTGCTCAGGATGTGCCTCAGAAGAGGCAACTTTGCTCAAGCGCAGCAGGTAACATTGATAATAATTGATAAAATAATAATAAATGATAATCAGTAGATAATAATCAATTAATTAAAGAGAGACATGAGTGTGGTGGCCCAGATGCTGGCTTCTGAAGACACTCTGCTCAGGATGTACCTTAGGAGAGGCATCTTTACTCAAACACAACAGATAATGATAACTATATAATCAATGAAGACTACATACTACAATCTATTTATATACTTTTGTACAAATTGATACAAGCTTTTTTATATATGGTTGCTATGAACCTAGATATACTTTTTCTAGTTTTCTGATCAATTTTTTTCAATCTACAAAAAAGTTTAGTCAGATATGTGACAGTAGCAACAGTGTTGTGAAATAATCTTCATCCTGTTTCATTTCTTTTTAAATCTTCGAATTTTTTTGTTTGCAATTTTAAAACAAGGTACATTGCTTAATTTTTGTGTGTCTATCTGCAGGTTATCAAGATCTTTGACATGAAGGACAAACTGGAGGTATCCGAGGTACACTTTGCAAGTCACTGGCAACAGGCGGTGAACAAACTCAAAACGCTGGATAGGACCAAGCAAGGTGCTACTGCACAATCAGGAGGTCCTCAGTCACGTCAGGGGATAGGGGGACTTCAGAGCATTGCTTCCATGGCTGCAGCTGGGATCGCATCCATATCCTCCACGGGAGTCGTGGACGATCTGCTCACCAATGCAGAGCTGCCAGTTCTTCAGCTGCCAGACTTGATAGGAGGGATGTCCCCAAGTGGCAGTTCAGGTGTAGGTGGCGGTGCCATGCCTTGGCAGCAATTGCAGGATGTCAGTGTCGCTGCTATGGTTGTGTTTGACATGGCCTGTGCGGTGTGCCAATCTTGGGTGACATGTAGCGAACTCTTGGAGGTTGTTATTAGCCGACTGCAGGCGACCAAGTCTGTAACCCAAGGGGCAGCACCGGATGTGATGGTCGCATCCCCATCGCAATTGGTCTTGACTCCTAGAGTAGACCAGTCTCAGACACTGCTTGGCATACCAGCATTCATGCAGCAACTCCACAGCCTCATCCATCCCATGTCAGCGAGCTCATCCGCTCTTGTTCGACCTGATGTCCTGGGATACTTTCAGCGGAGTGCCTCGGAAGCTCTCACCTCTGCTGCCTTGCCCCTTGACCCGTCCACCCTCCGTGGCCACATCAACTTTGTTCTTGAGGTCTGCAAGGGTGTTGAGGAGTTAAGTCAAGCACTGCAGTCTTACCAGGTGGACATTGAGACTGGACTGTCAGATTTTTCACCCATCAGTAGTCCCAAACAGAGTCCACAATCTAGTCCCAGTAAACGCAGCACATGCAGACCGAGTCCTAAGCAGAGTCCCATGAGGGCTAAGCGTAAGTCGTCGGACATCCACCGCACCACGAGGCAACTCCTGTCGGCACTTGACAAGAATGTGATGCCCAGCTTCATGATGGCGTTTCCTAGGAGACCCGGCAGTGAAGAGCAGCCCATCAACCCTGCCAACTACCTCCTGACCCTCTACAACCACCTCAATGTCCTGGCTTCCCTGGCTGCAGATGCTCAGGACTGGCAACCAGGTAGGACATTGCTTGACAGACTAATGAGATGTTTGATCCATTGAGTGATTATGTGATTTAGTTGGTTTGTTGTTTGATCGGTTGGTAGGTGGGTTGGTCAGTCTATTGATTGATTTTTTTTTTATTGATTGATGAATATTAATTTCAAAATGTGTATCATGACAAAGGAGAGCATTCATTTATCAAAATATGTTTTATACAAGGTTTAATTGAAAAAATTGAGAGAATTTATTTATCAAATGCATTCTTATTTAAGGTTTAAGCAAAACAAAAATTGTTGTGGCAGCATGAATACGAACATCCAGACTAATTTCATTTGTTTTCTTTATATCATGTAGGGAGTGAGAGGCAGCTGAGAGTTGAGAGAGAGCCCCATCCCAACCCCTACAGCATCATGTCTGAGAGCCCCAGTCTACTTCTGGGCAAACTTATGTTTGTCAATCAGATCCCACCTTTCAGGTAAGGTTATCTGTCATTGTAACTTATGTCTACCTGTTCCCACTCTCTCCCACCTGTTTTATGTAGTATTTAGCTTCATGTAACAGTAATGTACCTGTCATTTTAGCCCAGACGAAGGATCTGCTACATTCGATAGCTTGGCATAATAATAATAATAAGATATTATTTTCCGTCAACCCCAGCGGAGATACATGTATATCTTGAGCACAATCCTCGTAATATTAATATTGAAACTTAATGATAATTATAAATATACTAGCTGTACCCGCGGAAATCCGCGGGTTTTTGTGAGAGAGAGGCGATGATGACATAACGATACTTTAAATCTCTACTATTCCCAGAGTCATAATTTAAATAGTATAAGACAAAATAAACACGGGCGACTCAATCCCGCCCCACAACCCGTCGTTGGACGGGGCCCCGACGCATTAGGGTCCCGTCCAACGATATCCGGCCAATGTATAACAAAATCATAATGGTTTAGTACCCATGCAAAGTTATTCAGTTATCCCCCATATTTTATAGAGTCCATAATTTGTTCCGTTTGTATTAAGTTAGATACAGTACACTATGTTCGTGTACTTGCTAATATACAGTAGCTTCGCCGCTGACCACCCCCCCCCCCCCCCCCCCCCCCCCTCCCCGCGATTCCAATTGCCTGCATGACACATAACCCGTCGTGTCCCATGAACGTTTCATATCCAATCTAAGTTCTCCGGCGTATACATTTTGTCATATTCTTGTGAAACCCAATGATATATTCCTTTAAAGGGAATAGTAGCCGTCTATATACATGCATCCCATAAACTTTTCATATCCAATCTAAGTTCTCCGGCGTATACATTTGTCATATTCTTGTGAAACCCGATGATATATTCCGTTGAAGCAAGGATATGGGAGTTCCATGGTTGAAGGGAATAGTAGCCGTCAATACATGCATGCATTGCATAATAAATGAGCAGATACCCCCCCCCCCCCCAAAAAAAAAACTCCCCTGCTCCACCATTGTCCACCCCGCTTTATTCACTTCAATGCACTTTGCACGCCCGCTCAGCTGTGTACAAAGCATGTGGGCTCGCGGACTTAATACATCTTACCACAAGCTGGCGCAATTATAGTATCGTGTACGGTAGGGCGAATGAGATAGTGACCAGAGACGATGGTCAGCAGGTCAGTGAGCTATGCAAATAAACTACGGTTCGGTGGGGTAATTAGATGACTGCGCGACGTGTATACACGGCTGTACAGCCATCGCGCGTTGTAACCGCAGCCAAATTGAAGTTGTCGCATTTTGTCGTCTATGCACTTACAAACACGATGCCAATCGGCAATAGCGATCATTACCATACCATCCGCGTAATATAAATATTGATATTTATCAAAACCTGGGTAGTTTCGCAACGTGTTATATCTAAAATAGTTTCTCGATATATTATTTGTTTTATCTACTCCAATTTATATTCTTACAAATACTTTTACGGCGATAAATCGTTAGTCAATGCTCGGCGTCTTAAACGGTCAATTGACATTGCTGACTTTCCCTTTTCTTCGATCTGGACGACGACCACGGGGCGGGAGCGACTCGGGAATGGCTTATTGTCCTCCGCAAAAAGTATATCCTTCGATCTCGATGGTCGGGAAGTCGCCGAATCCTCGGGGTGAGGATATCTCGAGTGGGAACCATTTTGGGGGTTGAAGCTTACCGTATTAATATAATAGATAAGTATAATAAAGTAACATCACCTCTGGTTATCGTGGAACATTTCAGACATGCACAATTATCTCACAGTCAACATTACGGTAAAGGACAACTACTCGGTTGAAGTTCCACCTCTTCACCCATTCGCTTTCATAGTAAATATTATTGTATCAGGTGTTTGCATTGCTCATCTCAAATTACCCATTTAATTAATTAGAGTTTTTTTAACTTTCATTATGATTGTAGTTATTACTATTTGTGAGTGATCTTACAATTATTATTTGATTGTCCAACCTATGCAGGATTGAGAGTGTTGCTGATGAGCTGAAGCTAAACCTGGTTCAAATCATCATCCAGAGCTGCTGCCCCACCATCCCCCTCCAGCCCCTCCCCCCTGCACCCTCACCTGACAAAGGCCCCGCCCAGGGGACCCAAGGGACCAAGGGGGACTATGTGGTGGTGCTGAATGAGGGGGGCTTTTCGGGGGATTGGCCCCACCCTGTCAGGACACCAAATACAGTCGTCAGGGAGCTCCTCGACAAGATGATTGCACTTATGATGAGTAAGGCATCTTTTTAAGTCAATTTTTAAATAAATTGTGCTATGCATACCATCTAGTAGATCAGAGCTTCAGATAATAACCATTTATTTATCAAATATCAGAGAGAGGTGCATTTGTTTTTTACAGGGCTCCCAAACTTTCAACACATCCCTGAAGTACAAAATGTGACTTAGCGGCATTCTCTTCCTCATCCGACATAATTATAGATTAAGCGTAGTCAGGGCTCTAAACCCTTCCCTTGTCCTATATAACAAAACAAGCAGAAAGCTAGCAATTACATTTCTTGAATTTTCTCTCTTGATCAGAGCACCTTCCAGATGGTGATGTTAGCGTGACCTTTGACCTGAATGCAGCTGAAGCGGCCTGTTCCTCAGCGGATTATTGTGAGATTGTGATGTCCACCCGAGAACTGATGCATGTAGACCTGGACCTGTTGCAGACCAATGAAGATAGACTGTGCTTCTTCACAAACCTTTTCAACCTGATGCTGGCCCATGCAGCATTACACGACGCAGCCAAGCAGACCAAACAAAAGGTTGGTCTGCACTTATTTTGATTTAGTTTTACTTTCAGTCTTTGTTATAATTTGTTTGTCATTAATACGGTTTATGAAGCTGTTTTTACTACGTAGGAGAATTATGTCCACTTTTTGGTGGAATGGACCACTAAAACCTTTCTCTGCCATATATTTGAAAATTGTTTTTAAGTGTTGGTTACCCTTAACATTTAACTTTAATATTGGTTCATTTGTTTGTTGTTAATACTGTTTACAAGCATTGTGTGCAAGTATAAACAAGTCTACTGATTAACCTTTCAAGTCAAATCATTCATAAAGCCAAAGTAACCTTTCTACTGAACAAAGCCACCACATGTTCCTTAAACTTAACTATCCCAACTGTTTGTATGTGATATATTGGACTGTTTTCATTCATAGAAATTATTTGTTATTGCTTTGCCACTTTTTAAAATTTTGATGTGAATTAAACTGAACTGAACGGAACTGAACTGAACGGAATGGAACTGAACTGAACGGAACGGAACTGAACTGAATTACAAAAAATCTTAATGAAATGAACAGACACCATTTATATTTATTTCTTCCGTTTGATTTCAGGGCATGGGTTTTCCCCTGAGTCACACCCGACACTTCTCTCTGGGTCGCAACGTTGGAAGCCCGACCCCAGCCATACTGACTCCACCGGGTATCAACAGCAAGATGGTCATAGACCAGCTGGCTTATCTGTCCAGTATGGCGTACAAAGTGGGGCAGATGGGAGTTATTACGTAAGTGAAAAGGCCAGTGTTGCATTCATACTTGCGCGATACTTGTCCAGTGTTGATGCCTAGTATGAATGGGTAGACAGCTTATCCCGGGCCAGTGCCGAGCCAGTGCTAGACACAAGTATGAATGGGGTGTGAGTGTACCTCATAGTTAGCCACACAGTTAAACCTGTGTACAGTGACCACCTAAGGGAAATCAGAACAGTGGCCACTCTAAACAAGTGAACTATATAGACAGGTTCCATAACATTGTTTTCTTTCGGCACATGATCAGTTTTAGTAGCCACTATAGACAGGTTGGCTGCTAAAGTCAGGTGGCCACGAAGACAGGTTGGATTATACATGTAGGTTGCTATTCTTGAATAAGTGTACCTCATAGTAAGGCATATAATGGCAATAGGTAAATTAATAATCTGTCTAGCATGGCCTACAAAGTGGGGCAGTTTTAATGTAACTATTCATGAATTTCTGTGCATTATAGTTAGGTATGTATTGACTATTTCTGTTGAATGTGTAGTACTTTCAAGAAGTCAGACAGTATAACCAAGATAATCTGCAATTGATTATTGTTTTGTTTTTGTTATTTCCACAGTGCATTTGATCTGCAATATATCATCCTGCGATCCAGCTTGCCAATACCATCGGTGTACGGGAAGATCTTACAGCATAGACTACATGGTATGTCATAATTATGCTATTTCAAAGAGAATATATATTTCACTCATGATTTATTTTGGGTGCCTACTTTTATACCAATCCGTTAATTGCTTAGTGTTTGACCCCCTTTCAACCTCATATTCCTTATTATTGCCTCATATTTAATTTTGGATTACATGCCTATAAACCAGAATGTCTTGCCCCTGCCAACCCTTACAAATTAAATATGTATATTCATTTTGATTACAGAGTGGGGAAACCAGAATTGGACATTGTTTTTTTTTTTAGGGGTAGGGGGCTGTAGCTTCAGACAAAGGGTTCCAGGCCAATGGGCAAATACTAAGTTTGAGCCTTTATTCCTTTTTTTAGGAATCCCACAGTCGTGGAAAACCTGGAGAAGTCATGGAATGGTTGTATTTTATCATTGAAAAATCATAGATTTAATTAATTTAATTTATTTGAAACATTGGGAAAAATGAATTGTATTTGCTTAGAAAATGCAAGAACCCTGTTTATTGGAAATAATATCGCTAATGATATTCGTTTGTCTCGCAATGTCAAACTAGGAATCTAAACGATCATGACCTTTCGTATGCTACTGCAATACTTTGACAAAGTATTGCAGTAGCATACGAAACGTCATGATCGTTTAGATTCCTAGTTTGACATTGCGAGACAAACGAATATCATTAGCGATATTATTTCCGATACTATATCCGCAATGGATTATATATTTACTACCCTGTTTATTGTTTTGTTTTCATCGGCACAGCTCTTGGTGAGGATGATCCATGGCTGAGGTACATCCCATCACCTGACACCAGGATCACCTTCGTCCTCAGCAATGGATCCATCTCCTCACCAAAACTCAGGGTAAGCTCCCTCTTTCCCCTCTTTTCTATGTTGGAGTAATGTACAAAGTAACCTGTTTTTGCATCTCTGTTGTAGGGTTATACCTAAATTTATTGTTATTGTTAAGAAAATGGGATTCCAACGGGATTCGAACCCGAGACCTCCGGATTGCTAGACTGGTGCTCTTACCGACTGAGCTATAGAAAACCCTAGTATTCAATTTATTGTTGTGATTTTTGTTCATGTGCGTACTGGCACATTTGTTGCCAGGGGCGCTGAGGTCTGTTGCTCAAAGAACTTTCATTCTTCCCACGAAAAAATGTTCCATTAGGTAGATTGGTTTGGATCTCCGTCTTTAAATACAAAGGTTGTGGGTTTCGATTCCCAGCCGTAGAACGTGTGTCCTTCAGCAAGACACTTTATCCACATTTGCTGCTCTCAACCCTGGTGTAGTAAATGGGTACTTGGCAGGAATTGATTCCTTGAAATGCTTGAGCGCTTGATTATTCAAGCGCTCGGCTAAAGCGCTTTGAGACTTAACTGTAATAAAGCGCTAAAAAATGAAAATGGAAAATTATTATTATTATTATTATTATTCTATGAATATGTTCTAGTGCCATTCCTGTTTGTTTTTGTCCAGGTCCTGCTTGGTGAGGATCTGGAAGAGGAGCTCACCCTTGCCACTCAGACCTTCCTAGAAGCTGGCGTCAAAGTAGACGAGGAACGGAATGAGGTACCACATTATTCAAAGTCTGAATTTTGTTTTAAATTGCAAACTGCTGCTCTCTCTAAACAGGTTCATAAATATTTGTAGAGCATTTGTGCAAATGTGCAAGACACCCTGGATACAATTTGTATAAGGGAGATTTAGTGTGCACTTCATATGCTGGTTGATCGTGTCTGCGGTTCTGATATTAAGGTAATATTAATGTTTTAAAGCACCAAGAAATGATGATCCATCTAATATTTAGCTCTATATATGTGGCTGGCTTTTGCAAAATCAGGCCCATGTCCGCAACTCATGTTTTGCAGAAATTGGCTTTTAAAATGAAAAATATAATGTATTCATTTTCACATATCAGCAAATCTGTTGAAATGTCCATAATTATTCCATGACTTTTCATGAGTTCTGTATCAAATAAATATTAATGGGGAATTCTTTCTTTAAAGAAATTGCAAACCAGAGACTAATTATGCCATACCTGGTCAGATGTGAAAAGAAATTATTAATATATCGAAGTGCGTTCTGCATTTTGTTGCTTCTTTTTAGATAACGATCCCGCAGACCCTGGAGTGGTATCGGAAGGACTTCACTGGCTCCACACTGGCTTCTGACGTTGACCACGGTCACATCTATCTGGGCCTCCTGAGAGTCATAACGCCGCATGTGTCCCCATACCTGGGAGATAAGCTGGACAACTACACCATGCGCTACCTGCCCTCACACATTGAGTTTGAGTGTAGCTCAGATATAGTAAGAACAAGCGAAGCAGATGCAGGTAATTTGTTCTTGTCAAATTCAGTTTATTTTCAACAAATTTGATACAAAGTAACAATCAAGAGTCAGTTCGGGGCCTTAAGTAACAATCAATATAAACCCAAGAGAAAAAAAAACATACAAAAGGGGAGTACACAAATAATTACAATAGGATATATAAATCAGTAGAGTGGCGTAATCATCCGTGAATATACAAATGCAATATTTACTGAAATTTAAGTTGCATTTTAACTGATCATGATTATTATTATTTATAGTTCTGTAGAAATTTTTCTTCTTATTGCATTGCTCATCATTTGAAAAGGACCCCAAATTACTGTGAATATAAACATTTTTATTGAAGTT
This sequence comes from Echinarachnius parma, assembly GCA_037951105.1. Taxonomy (NCBI): domain Eukaryota; kingdom Metazoa; phylum Echinodermata; class Echinoidea; order Clypeasteroida; family Echinarachniidae; genus Echinarachnius; species Echinarachnius parma. The sequence continues at coordinate 69,059 of JBAMJV010000891.1, read as the reverse complement.
AGAAATAGAATTTGAATTTAAATTGTAGTTAATTCTGCCTTGAAATGAAGGTTCTATGGGATGGAAAGATCAGTTCCATTTTGACTACAAAATAAAAATGAAAGAAAGTTATTGAAAATTATTGCTATCAGTTCTGTTATGCTCTTCTAACTCAATCGTTTTTCTCTTTTTCAGGTCAATCTTTAAACAGACATCCCCAACTGCAACGTTCCAACTCTCTGAGGTTCAAAGTTGTGGTCCTGCCTTACAACCATTCCTTTGGCTACCGATATCACCTCACTAAAGAAACCACAACAACAGCAACAACACAAGCTTCTACTCGCAAGCGCAGGCTGTCCGTCCCAGACAACTTTGACTCGGCTATGAATGTTGAGTCGAGTTCCAGAGACAAGGCAATCGGGAAGCCTCCCTTCAAGATGACGGAAGCGACCATTGGGTACCTGCACTCCAAATCCAAGCTGGTGTCCTCCCTAGCGGGTGTTGCCAGCATGGGGATGCAGGAGGACACCAGTGCCTTCGCCAGAGAGAAATCCTGCGATGAGGATCTCGTGATGAGTGCCGAAAGCTTGTCCAGCCTCGAGTTTGAGGACACCTTTGGAAGCGAGAGGGTGTACAACCCCAAGCCAACAACCCTCCAGGTGGTCCTCCAGCACCTCAAGGGATACCCTACCTTGCAGCAGTATGTCCAGGTGGGTGTTTCACAAAGTTGAACTCAAAATTGTGGTAAACCATTTTCAGCCTTGGAATAAAACATACAGTCAAACCTGCACTAGCGGCCACCTGTCTATAGCGGCCACCTGCCGTTAGCGGCCACATAGAATTCCCCCCGAGGAAGTGTTATAAGCACTGTCTATAGTGGCCACCTGCCTAACGCGGCCAGCGGCCACTGATTTGGCTTCCCAAACTTATTTGGCTTCCCAAACTTACTTTTATCGATCGCTGAGCTGAGCGGTAGCTGGCCGCTGGCCGCTGGCCGCTGACTACGGCATACCGCTAGACCGCACGCCGCAGGCACACACTTTCACCGTATTGGGGATCGGACCGGATCGGATCTAAACCGGTTTATATAGCCTCGTACATTTAAATGTTTATTTTTCTTTGCAAAACATTTGTTTTTAATTGAAAAACTTATTGATAAAGTTGAACAAAATATCTTACGGCATTTATAAACCTTTTGTTTCATCGTGGTATTTTCTAGAACTGTTTTTTTTCAATCAAAAATATTTTTTTTACGTAACAGCATTTGTGTTCAGGCAAAGATTCACACGATCGCATTGCAATTGCGCACACATCGGGAGATGTTTCTTCAACAACGACAGACAGTCGGCCGGCCAAACAGACGACGATGATAGATTTCTTTAGGAAGGTTAACACATAATGAAAGCTTTGTCATCATTTTAGTACTTTTCTCAACAAAAATTAAGACAATTGTTTCCAGGATTCTGTTCTTTTATTTCATATAAAATAGTCATGTTGTTTATGTTCATGTGTACTATGTGATATTAATGTTTATAAACATGTGCTTAAAAAAACAAAATGGCCGCCAACCTGTCTATAGTGGCCACCTGTCTATAGCGGCCACTTTTTAAGTTTCCCTTGAGCGGCCGCTATAGACAGGTTTGACTGTATTTGTAAAAGTAAAAATATTTGACTTTTGTTTTATTTTCCAATTTACTTGATGATAGAAAATATTGATGATTTTTAATGCAATATTATGTCATGTTTTACTATTATTTCATTTCAACAGTCCTTCTATGGACAGGTCCTTGCCATTGCTGATGATCCAGAGATCAGAAGCAGCTTGAGCATGCTGGAGCTTGGGGCGAGTCTTCTAGGGGACGTTCGCTGCTGGGAGGCGCAGGACCTGATGAAGGAAGCCGCTGAGATATTGATGTCTGCATGCAAGTGGGAAGCTGTCATGAGTCTCCTGGACATGGTGAGGTTGTTTCCATCTGGTGAGGACTCCTACACTGCCACCAGGGACTTTGCGGCATGTTGCTCGGGGAATCAAGCAAAGGCTTCTCAGAACCAGACATTGAGCGGTCCAACATGGCAATGCCTTCTCACCATCACAGATGAGGTACAGGGGATATGACATGAAAAATAGTTAAAAAGTGAAATTTACTTGTTATTTTTAATGAAATCAATTGCAATTTCAAATATTTTGAAATGTTTGCTTATTTGTTGCTACATGTATATCGGCAAATCTCAAGCAAGCTGTCAGATTGTCAGGAATAACAATTGTTAATTGATAGTTTGTGAATAAAAACTGAATATGTTTATAGTGCACTGGTCAATCGAATAAACACCCAACTTTGATTATCTTACAGGTCCTGAGAGGACGTGTGGTGTTAGGCTCATTGGACAGTCTCCCCATCGAAGATTCCTTGGAATTGCTGGACTACTGTGTGTCACAACACAGGAAGGATTCTTCACTTCAGTCTTTGCTGGAGACTAAGTTTTGGCAGCTGAAAATGTATAGAAAGGTAAGATTCACTAGATTCTATATAGTCAGAAATTATATTGAGATTTTTTTCGTGTGATGACATCAGAGCTCAGATAGTGAGGCCAGTCATCATTGTTTCTATATTCCACACAATGCTAAAATCCAAGGTTAATGTCCAATTTTCAAGGCTCAGTAAACATATGTGGTTCTTTATGGTTCCATATGTACTTGGTTCCTTAGCCCTATGTGCACATACAAAGCACCTGGCTGGAATACTCCCCATAGAGTGTAAAAGGTACAATTTGTGTGCTGGATTGAATGCAGAAGACTGGGGTAGTTCTTATAAAGATGCGCTGTTAGTGTTGAAAGACGGCCCATGAACTATGTAAATAGCAACCAGTCCTAACATTATGTCTAAAACAATAGTGTGAAGATTATAATACTTTCCAATCAGATCAGAATTATTTTGCTGCACTTCTCATGTTTTACCAGATTACATTCTACGGGATGCAGTACACACCATGCCCATCATTCCACTCGCTTCAGGGGGAAGGCGGTTCGGTTGAAGATATATCGCCCCGAAGCCTCCCTTCACTGTGCACCTGGCAGGACGTACAGGCTGAATCAAAGACTAGCCCTGACAACGTGCTGAAGCTGCTTCTGTCCGCAGCAGACTTTGAGCTTGCTACTAAGTGGGCAGAAATTCATGCTGTTCTAGACGAGTACAAACAGGTATTGTATGCTACATTCAATGTTTTACATGTTAAAAGGGTGACTAAATTACAAATGCTTGTTGACTTTTGTTGATCTGTAATAATGAATACATCACATATCTTTTGACTTTTTGACGTACATTTTTGTCATATTTGTTATATTATTTTTTCTATTACTTTTATTCTACCTGCTAAGCTCCACCCCTAAAAAAAAACCTCCAGAAGCAAATGACTTTTGTGACATCATCATGCCAGTCAACCATCAGTCAGCTAGATAAACATGAACAAAAGACAGTGGTATGTCCTCACCCACTGAGTACCTTATTGCATTAGCATTGCATGTTTTCATTGAAACCCTTCTTTTCATGGTGAGTGGGCATTGTATAAAAACATGCAAAATTGTATATCATGCCCCTCACCATTGTACATGTCAACCGTGTACATGTATCATGTTAACGAAATTTAAAAATTCATGTTTCTGAAAAATTATGTATCATACCTATTTTAAATAATTGGAAATGTTGCTGGAAAGATCTAAACAGAAATTTAGAATTGGCTCATATCAGTTTTAATATGATGCATGTTGATTGTGTCTATAAAAAGATGTTTTTACTACTTTGTTCTATTTTTCAGACTATCCAGATAAGTCATCTCGAACATCTACTAACCAAAGGGGAGAGCATGCTGCAAGTTTATCAGGTAATGTTTGGTGATACATGTATGATTTACAGTCAAACCTGTGTATAGTGTCCACCTATAAAGCATAACAAGAAAAATGGCCCCTGTAGACAGGTGACCCTTATAGACAGGTTTGACTGTATCGCATAAATCGATTCCTTCTATACCAGTGGTACTCTGTATCCTGACTTGTGAAGGAAACATTTGAAAGTGTTAATTATATTTTGTCATTATTATGAGAGTATTTAGATTATCTTGGACCATTTAGGTAACATAACTATACAATTACATTTTTATGACGACATTTTAGCCCTAGTATCATTATCCAGTATTTGGAAGACTGAATAAATATTTGGTAGTACAGTACATGCATATTACATGTATGTAAATATTCACTGAAGATACAAGAAACTAACGATTATTCAATTGTGATGTATTTGTTCCAACATTGATGGAGAACTTGCATGCTGGAAAGGGCAACTTTCGGATGACAAATTTGCTAATTTTTGTGTTAATACTATGAAAAATATAAACTATGTTGGTGATATGATTTCTGATGTCTGTGCAGATGCTTGAAGAGCTGGGGAGCAAACAGGAGATGGTTGAGGTTTGCAGTCAGCTCCTGGACTCGCAGAAGATAGTCCTACCGGGTGTGGTGTTCCTGGTCCAGTACCTCCTACATAACTGCTTTGATGAGCTTGGTCTGCAGCAGATTGGAGAGTACCACGACATGGAGATTGGTGCCAAGGTAAGTAGGTACAGGTGTTGAACAGTTCGGAAATGTTGTAGGAATCTCTTTTTTTTTAAATGAAGTTTCATCTTGTTGTATCTCATGTTTAAGGATATTTGTGGGAAAAGAGTATTTAGTAGTTCATGCATAATGATGATACTTTGATGAGCTTAGTCTACAGCAGATACGAGAGTACCATGGCATTGTAAAAATCTGTTTTTATATGTGTGAGCTGAGCTGAACCTGCAGATAGGAGTGGAATAGGATAACTCGTAGGAGAGCGAAGGGACACATTGTCATATGTACCTAAGTCAAGTAAGTCAAGAGCTGAGTTGAGTGGTACAATATACAGTATATATCAGTATTTTATAGTTGATTGCAATGATTTGATGTGAAGCAATTTGACTCCATTGATTCTCAAACTGTATTTTTCTCTCTCTGTGTGTGTCCTGTGTAGGTGTTGCTATGTCTTCCAGAGAGAGTGTGGGGAGAGTATCAGCACCTCATGTCCAGACCAGACCTCCTGCTGGAGCAACTGCTCATGAACCTCAAGGTTTGTCCTAATATGTAACCGTGCTATAAATGGTAAATGAAGAAACATACTTCTGAAGCCTTAGGCGAATTGTCTACACAATAATTGCCAGTGTACTATAATTAGAGGCAGTAGGAGCCTAGCTTTCAACCCTAGCAGGATCTTCGTCAGGGCAAAAAGGGACAAATACGACAGGTAGACTATTTCTATTAACACACATGAAGTCTACACGTCTGAATTGTCACAATGATCCTGCATGGATAGAAAGCTAGGCTCCTGTCTTGTACATGTATGTTCATTTAGGATATATCTTTGATGTAAGAGAGGTAAATCTGTGTATGATGGCCCCCTTTAATAGTAAACCATTGTAGTTATATATTGACATTGTTTGCCTGTGGGCAGATTAATCTTAGCATCTGATGTGCAGGCAGTGTTACAAGAGGAGCTCAAAGAATCTCATTTCCTTCAGCAACCCTCTCTCAGAAATCTATAAATTCCATCATCTTTAAGAACATATTCACCTCTTTTACTTTTCATATTGACTTCTCTTGTTACCAATTCAGAATGATTGTGGCATTAAATAATATTAAAAGAGAAGTATATTTCTCATCATTTGTTAATAGGTGAATCTAGCCTCTGATGTGCAGGCAGTTTTACAAGAGGAACTCAAAGAATCACACTTCCCTTCAGCAACCCTGTCTCAGAAGTCCATCAATGCCCTCATCTCCAAGTATGCCAAGGAGGCCATACAGATTCATGTGGCAAGGCTTCTCAATACATCCATGTCTGGTACGTAATATACTCAAAATATAAGCGAGACATTGTAAGCAATAGATCCTGTGTAGTCAACGATAATTCTTTTTCTTGTTTGTAATTGTGTTTTCCCCTTGTGTTTAGAACTGTTTTCTAAATTTGCTGTGTCATAGAGTTGTGTAGATCTTTTTTATTCTTTCTGTTTGAAAATACGCGGAGGAAGCATGGCCGCTTTTAATTTATGTATCTGACTTTAGAATATCGTTCTACAGTATTTTCTGTTGATATTCTATTGCATGTTTGTTTTAATTTGACCTGACGGTTATTATCAGAAACATGCAATCAATTCAATGAGAAATTAATTCAAACTAAACGAAAACAAGAGCCTTTAGATTTGATTAGATAATCATGAATAACATACAATGTAGGGCACTTTATAAGAAGTGGAATTCGCATTCACATTTTCCCCCCTCTCCGAATTCTGTGTCATGTACTTCAGCGACATTCGCTCCTGAAAGTGTTTTGTAACCCACTTTTGTGTTAGAGCACGCTCGGATGACGCAGCATGCAGAGACCTCAGAAACCTTGGAAAACATGGCAGCCTCAAATCGGCAGTAAAAACAGATGATAGTGGTCTCAACAACATTAATTGTTTCCATTATTAGTGATACTATAAATAGAAAATATGACTAGGATTTATGCTGTCATCGGTACCAGTAAGCCAGCAAGCCAGTATACAGCTTTCCTTTGATCTTCAATCCTTCAATCCGTTCGGGACTAGTCCTGAACAGGTTAATTGTTTTAAAAAAACATCAGTGTTATATCTTGCTCACATATTTACCTACATGTATATCAAAGCTGAGAACATGATTATTCACTCTTCAAAAACATTTTATAAAGAGAAAAAACTCAATTTATCATCAAATCCATGTTAGTTATCTGTTCTTATTACATCATACTACTTTTTGAAATCTTTCATTTTTGACCAAACATTTCATTTCATGAACATTGAAGATGTCGCGAGTGTCTTAGACTATGTTATCATAGGGAAAGACTCGACGATGGGTGACGATCATTGCAAAGGTATACAGATGTTTATTAGATAATGTGTTGTTTCAATATCAAGAGACAAAGATCACGGAAGCACAATGTAGCTTGGGAATGCATCACTATAATAATCATATCCACCTCAATCATACTTGCATACTGTATATTCATATCACTGTCATCTATTATCAATATTCTTATTTATTTTTTATTTGATCATACATTAGGTCTTTTGGAGTTATACAATGCAAATTTTGGAGAAGTTCCTATGGAATTGGGCAATATATATAAGAAAGCTTTACGACTGCATACTTTTTTAAAGCTTTTGTTTGTTGTCATATTTATGTTATTTTTACAATTATATGTTTGCTTTACAAGGGGTATTAGGTGCTGGTAGAATAGCAACAAAAAAAGTTATGGTGAAGATTTCATTAGCCCCCCCCCCCAAAAAAAAATAAAAATAAAAATAAATAAATAAATAAATAAAGAGAAAACAAATGGAATTGGGCAATATAAATAGCTGTACAATTACATACATTTTAAAAGCTTTTGTTTGTTAGCATGTTTATGTTGATTTTAAAAATTGTATGTTTGCTTTACAAGGGGTATTGGGTGATGGTAGAATAGGCAAAAAAAAAAAAGTGGTTGTGGATTTCATAAGCTCCCCCCCCCCCCCATAAAAAATTAAAAATAAAAATAAAAATAAAAATGCCTGCAATGAATGTACTCCTGTATTCCCTGTATCACTGGATTTCATAAGCCCCCCCCCTCCATAAAAATAATAAAACAAATAATACAAATAAAAATGAAAATGCCTGCAATGAATGTATCCCTGATGAAAGCGACAAGTTTATCCATATAATGTACATGTAAGACTGTGCCCTTTTACCGAATACCAATAGTTTCACAATAAAGGCCTGCACATTTATAGCCACCATCGGGAGGTGATTTGTGCAGTAGTAACAAGACAAGACACTGCACAAAACCAACATTAGATGCATCAAATAAAAGTGGAAATTATACGAGCAGCTGCATAAACTCATAAAGAATACATCCGTTGTAAAATTTCTTAAAGAATTTGCAAATTTTTCTCAAAATCGACTTTCTTGTAAACCCTTCCAAAAAAGAAGCATCTTTCCGACGCCAAATTTTGCGTTGTATTACCGAATGTGATCGATTATCCTTGTTTTGCATGGGAATGTCATTGACATGCGCGCTGCCACAGGTGCGCAGCAAAATGCGCGTAAAACGCCTCAGGACGCTTATTTTCTTCGGGAAATGATGGAAAATGTTGCTGAACGTCCATTTATTATCCTCCGTTATAAAAGCCGACTGTCAAATTCAACTTTCAAATTTAAGACATTTTTCCTATGTAATTTGCATGTCCGGTAATACGACACGTTCGGTAATACAACACCCAGCTATACTTCTTCTTCTTCCATATTTCATAATTCCCCAATTATATACTTCCTGTACTGCGAATGAATTTGTATATCTGCACTACTTAAAGGAAAAGTTAAGACTGAAAAATGAAGGAATTATATTAACGGTTATTTGATATCGCACTATCCACATGAGTATCATGATAGCGCTTTACATTATTATTATGACCCGGCTGAACATAATACACCCTACATTAATTCCTGCACCCAAAGTGCACATTTCCTGCTCCCTAGAGAGTATTCCAGCCAGTCCCCGACTAGGCAAGCACAGTGCTACAGAACCTCATTCCCATCCTTCACGGTCTCTATTCTTACACCTGAGCAGAGGACAGCAATGGTGGAGTAATTGTCTTGCTGAAGGGCAGACGCAATGGGCATTACTCTGGTTTCAAACACAGGATCTCTCTGATTGGAGAGCTCGCTCTCTACCAACCTTGCCACTCCACATCCACAAAAAAATACATGTACTGTAGTTATCTTGGGAGTAGCTTCGTGGCTTCATTGTATGAATTAGTGTTGTCATGGACTGAGACTTCATCAAGACTTCATTGTAAGACTGCGCTTTATAAGAAAGGATTATTATTATTATTATCCCAAAACACACCATGTCACCAATCCAACCATACATGATCACATAAACACACACCAAAAACAAAAAAATTGTAAAAAAGCTAATAGGTCATGAAGATGTAGAGGAAACCAGATTTGGTGGTATGACTTTTATTCCACACATCAAGTTTATTGGCTATGTTGTATAACTTTATGAGAAAGAAAGAGAAACCTGAATATTTATAATGCATGTGAGTATTTATCACAATCCATGCACTCTTTACAAAATTGTACATGGTAGTTTTAAAAAATGACTATTTGCACATGACATTAGCCAATGATTTCTTGAATGTAACTCATTAAAAAAGAAAAATGGCTAGGTAATAATTATAAAGAGCAGTCATCATGCATGTTTTAATTTCTTAGTTCCCACACCCTTTTCCCCAAAAATACTCTGTATTACGGTACCGCATTTCCAATTTGTGCATACAAATGTATGAATGCTTTCAATAAATGATTGTTTATTTATGGAGCTCTTTTATATTACAGAAAGTCCCAAAGTATTTTTCAAACCTATGAAAATGTAAATATTTTACCTGCAATTGAAGCATAATGATGTTTATTGACTTTATAATGCATTTTCCATTATTTGATTTACCATGAATGCTTTTGGTATTTATCTCATTATTATTTTTTTAATTATTATCATCATTCTACTATTATTTTGTTACTCATTTTATGCATGCTGCACTGTTTAAATTAAACACCCTTTTTCTCCTTTTCATCCATTTGTTTTACTCCCATCCCCCCATTTCATACCAAATCCACCTATTTTCATCTACACCCCTTTACCCCTTTTATCCACCTGTTTATTCTTCCGTTCCCTGCTTACACTACCCACCCCTTTATCCCTCCTACCTTTTTTTTTTATCCCTCCTACCCCTTTTTCCCTCATACCCCTTTTATACCTCCCACCCCCAATTTGACCCCTCCTTCCACCTGATTTACCCATCCTTTCCCATTGTTATCTTTCCTGTGTACGTGCTTTAACCTCTACTACCCACTTCATCACTCCAACCCCAATTGTGTCCCTCCCATCCACTGTTTATTCCTTCATATCCACCTGCTTACCTCTGCCCACAACTATTTGCCCCTCCCATCTGCTGTTTTGTCCCTTCAATCCTTCTGTTCTAAACCTTTCATCTACGTTTTCAACTCTCCCATTAACTGATTTACCCCTCCCATCTTCTGTTTAATCCCACGCATCTAACTGCCCCATTCATCCCCTGTTTAATCCCATCTACCCACCTGTCCCCCCTCCATCCTTCCCCATGCATCACCTGCTTCATTCCACCCATCCACCTGTTTACCCCCCCTTCATAAATCATATCACCCCATCCCCTTCATCTCTCCCCCCCCCCACATTATTACCTCTCCCTTCCCCCCGTTTCACCCTTCCCCATCTGCTGTTCTACCCCCCCCCCCCTGCATGTTCCTCTGCATACCAGCAGACACAGAGTCTGCCCTGAACCAGAGTCTGTCCATGATGTCCTGCATGTCCCATGCGTCCCTGGCCAGCATGGGGTCCACTGCCAAGGGGCGTCCGTTCATGTCCTCCATGAGGGCGCACCGGGTCCCCTCCCCATCCCTCTCCCCGTCCCTCATCCCCCCCTCATCCTCCATCCCCGTCCCCGCTACAGAGAGACGGAGGTTGATGACCAGGGGTGAGTTTTCATGCTTGTTATATTATTTGATTTGTTGTTGTTGTTGTTGTTTTTCCTCTTGTTGCTGTTGTTATTGTTATATTCTGCGTGCAAACCCTGCTCTATTGGTGAAACAATAATACAAACAAATATTTTCTGTTTGATACTTTTGTTGGGTAACTTGCACATTGGTCTACATCCATTTTATTTAGTCTGCTCCTATTTCATCTACACGTACCAGCAAAAGAAGAGTTCATGGGCTTTAGATTAGGCTTTAACTGTGGAATAGGGGTAGAGGTTGGGGATAGGGTTGGGGGTTAAGATTGGACTTGGGGTAAACAATGTCTCGGGCATCATGTAGGAGACCAATTGAGTGTACACCATGCGTCCAATGACCGCTTTCTAATACTTGTTCTTGTGTACTCGAAGCATCTAACACATTGTTTTATGCATGTTTTTTTTAATTTTCTGGTATGGTTTGCTTGTCAATGTTTTATATCTTACTAATTATCAGTTAAAATTGCTAGTGAAGTACTTGTTGTACCCTCAAATCCTGTGTACAAATAATGATCAGTAATTTATTTTTAACAGCTGTATTTTATTGTGTTTATGTTGCTATAATGTTCTGAATTGTATGACTGCCAGTGTGTAATTACATTATTTAACACATTTTGGCAATTCCTGCAGTATCTTATTGATACTTGCCTTAAGTCATATTGTGTAATAGCAAGATAAAAGAAAAGCATTTCATGCATACATGCAAATAAATAAAATATTGTTTTATTGATTTAATATTTTAAACTGTATCACATTTTCAAAATCCTAAAACTATATTTTGTCACATGTGTTCAATGTTCTGTTAATTGTCGTGGCAGACTTGTTATGAAATGTTTTGACATTTTACGCAAGTTGTTAACAACTCCATACCCTACGTCACATATTTTTTCCAACTGCACTCCTAATCCAAACTTTAACTCCTGAAACTATAGGATAAATTAACACCTTTTAGCATTTTTACCCTTAATTTCCTGTAAATTTGTATTTGTTTCAAGCTTTGTAGATTTTTCTAAATCGCTTTAAAAGAAATTGCCTAAATGTTTCATGAAAAAAGCTCTGCATAATAATGTGTATGTTTAAATTTGTTTTTTATGTCTCTTTATAACAACATGCAAACTGTCAAATAATTAAGTGAAATTGGAACTTGCAAAAAAATCTTCATGAGCCTCCATCAGCCTCTTAAATTAGGCGAGCTTTCTAGTTTATATGATAAAGTTAATACAAATTTGTGAGTTTTAAATAGAAACAAATTTAGAATAAAAAAGAACAGTGAAATATGTCTAACCTAGTCTATACATTAATTGTGTTCTCCAAATTATTTGTGAAGTAAATATCAACCATTAAGATTGTGGTATTAGTTGTCAGTTTGTGGATTAAGTCATGTGTAATTTTGTATTCTCATGGTGTGGTAATAAATAATAATAATAATTATAATAATAATAATAATATAAAAATATACTCTATTTATATAGCACCTAATATGATATATGGTATACAGTACATGTTCCACTCCTACCGGGTTCCCATTTATACACCTATAAGTAGAGAGCAGCTATAGTGAATTAATTGTCTTACTGAAGGACAAACACGATGGGCATACACATGGTTCAAAGTCGGAATCTCATCATTTAAAAGTGCGCCCTCGAATAATCTTGTCACATCACGTCTAACAGTATTCTACATAAATATATGTCTGCATCAGGTCCAAGTCCAGGTTTAACCAGTCCAGGACTACCCAGCCCATCAGGCCGCCGGTCCAGCAGAGATGGTCCATTTCCAGGCCAAGGGTATGGGGATCAGGTGGGCTCGCCAATGTCAGCAACTGGGTTCACCATCAAGGCTCCCCCACTCCCTGATGTGAAGGAGCAGGGTGCAGCCCCTCCCCCCTTACCCACCGAGGGCCAGCTACCCCTGGTGCCCCCAACCAGGGACCAGTGGGTGCCTGATGATAGGGTCTCCAACTGCATGGTCTGTCAGGACAGGTTTAGCATGGTAAGTAGGTAGATAGTGATGGTGATGGTGATGGTGATGGTGATGGTGATGGTGATGGTGATGATGATGATGATGATGATGATGATGATGATGATGATGATGATGATGATGATGATGATGATGATGATGATGATGATGAAGATGATGACGATTATGAAGATGATGACGATGATAAAGATGATGACGACGATGATGATGGCGATGATGACAAAGATGATGACGATTATGAAGATGATGACGATGATAAAGATGATGACGACGATGATGATGATGGCGATGATGACAACGATGAGGATGATGATGATGACGATGACGACGATGATGATGTTGATGTTGATGTTGGTGATGATGCTGATGATGATGATGATGATGATGATGATGATGATGATGATGATGATGATGATGATACTGTTTGTTATAACAAGTGGGGAAGGATTAGGATCATACTATGATCATGATCATGATGATAAGGATAAGAACCAAAAGATATGGGGGATAAAAATGATGAAAGATGATTCAAACAGATTTTCTCCTTCCATCTATTCTACCATAGTTCAACCGAAGGCATCACTGTCGGCGCTGTGGGCGTGTAGTTTGCTGGAAGTGCTCTCAGCTCCGAGCCATCGTTGAGGGGTATGGCGACGTCCCTGTCAGGATTTGTGATCAGTGCTATGAGAGGTTCATCACACCAAGGTATTGCATGCCATTTTCTGTTTCGTTTTTCTTCTGTGTCCAGTAATAAAAAGTTTAATCCTGAATACCTCCTTCAAGATAATGTGAAGGACTTGTAGAAGAATCTGTGTGACAGAAATAGCTAGTAAACCTTTTATGCATCATTGTTCCAATCAGCAAATCACTTTCTCAAATCCTAAATAAACCAACAGGTTTAAATAGTCATTTACTACATTTGCTGATATGCAAGTATAAATTATAGCAGCTAAGAATCATGAATGTATTGTTACCTCGAATTTTCTCATGAACATTGTTTGAACAAATCTTGAATGTATCCATGAACGTTGACTTTCATGTTCATTTCTACAGACCCCAGTCTCTGGAGCAAAGAATGAAAGACAAAATTGCTGGTATGTATTGTTAATAAAAAAATTCATATCAGAGCACCGTGACATGTTAATATTTTATCTTTTTTTAAGTGCATTAAAAAAAAAGGATATAAATTTACTTTTATTTATAGTTAGTCAAGTGTAATTTCTGAGTATTTTGTTCTGAACATTGTTTGTTTTGAATAATAGAATCTAGCACGTTAAATAATGTGCATATCCCATTACTCTTGGACATGGAATCTCTTTTCTTTGTTTACCAAAAAATCATGTCCAAATCAATCAAACAAATGTTGTGATAATCTTGCAGTGAATGTAAAATGTTCACAACATAGGTGCACAGAAATGTCATCCTCTAGAGTAACAATGGCATTCCAATTTGTTTATCAAGGGCTTGAAGACAGGGATATGAAATGTGAAATATACAAGACACAGATGTCCTCCCTCATCCCCAAGACATTCCAACTTGTTGATTTCATGTTCTGAATATGGGTCATGGCATGTGAAATGTACAAGCAGTAGGTGAAGAGAAATACCTTCCTTGTACATTTCACCTTGAGCAACTTGTTTATCTAAAGCTTGTTAATTTTACTTCCTGATGACAATGATATGGAATGTGAAATGTAAAATACCCAGGTGGGCAGGAAATGTTTTTCTGTTCATTTCACCTTCTGGAAAATAAAATTACAATTTTTCCCCCTGCAAACCAACAATCTCATTGCAGGAGGGAGAAGGTCGAGTGGTTCCGGGCACAACAGTCCTGGACTAGCCCAGCTCCAGCCCCAATCCCAGTCCAGGTCCCTCACCCCCACCCAGACCCCAGACCTGGGCCTGGGAAGCGAGGGTCTAATGGAGGCTCAGTTTAGTCTGGTCACTGATTGGCGTCTTTCGCTTGATGAGGAGGGATGCTGCATGGTCAGAGAGGACTTCTACTATGAACAGGTAGGGGCCAATATGTAGTCATATTTGAACGCAAAAAAAAACAATTATTTGAGACTTATAAGGAGGTTTACAGCAAGAACAGGAAATTCTCTTGATAATAGAATATACAATATGCATTGATCATTTAAAAAAAATGGTTATGTCATGTTTCAAAACTGTTTTTCACATGAGCGGTGTACTACTGGGGGGAGAGGGTGTGGGATTTAAAGCAATTAGAACAATTAAAAAAAACAGCAAAGGGGAAATATACAAAAGTAAGAGAGTGCCCACCAATAATTTGCAAGTCCTCCAAACAGTCCAACCACTCTACGCATCTGCCTCAGACTAACAGCTTTTCATAATTTTAAGTGCAACTTAGAGTTTAATTTCAGCTTATCTTTCTGAAACACCCTATTGGAACGTTAGCCTTCATAGACATAGGCCTACCTCTTTCCTCCCCCATCTAATCCCAAGAATAAGTTTGCATTATTTTGCTTCTCCCCTTTCCAGGCTCCCAGCACCTCTCTTTGTCTGTCCATCCTGGAGCTCCACTCAGACCCCGGCGCCTGTGGCCACCTCATCCTGCAGCTGTGCCAGGAACTGTCAGAGTACCTCAGACCTGTGCGTCCAGGCGAGACCAACACAGAGGTGGACTACAGTCTAGTCCTAAGGTAGGCTAATATAAAACTACACAGTAGTGGACTTCGTATCAGAGTACCTTTCTAGGTACACAGCAGCTTTCTAGCTCAGTTGGAAGAGCACCCATCTAGCAGGCCGGAAGTCTCAGGTTCAGATCCCAGGGAAGCCCAATTTTCTTGCTTCTTTTCATTTATATTATATATGTGACCGGCTATAGCAAAACCCAGCACTTGTCGGTAAGTCATGTTTTGAAGAAATGAGCATTTTAAGTTCACACAATGTGTGTAAATGACCTACATGTATGTTTGTAAAATTGAAACAAACATATACCAAATATTTACCAATTTGTTAGAACAAGGCATGAAAAGAAAGCTTGTGATGAGGCCTTTCTATTGGTATGAAAATCTACATTTTGATTTTTACCGACAAGTGCAGGGTTTTGCTATAGCCGCTGAACAGCAAGATCAAGTTCCTTGATTCTGGAGACAGCGGTAGTCTGGAGCTGTGTGATACTGTACCTACCTGGGACATGTAGTGTGTTGAAAACCCTTAATGATAATTTACTGGACGCTCACAATTTCTTCTAATTTCTTGTCCTAACATTTCTAGCATGATGAGGACCCTGCTTCTGAACAGTAAGCTCAAGTTCCTTGATTCTGGAGACAGCGGTAGTCTGGAGCTGTGTGACACTTATCTGGGACTCATAGACCTACTCAATCTGTTTGTGTCCAGTCACTGCACCGATATCCCCAGCATCCAACAGCTCGCAAAGATGGACACTGCAAGGTAGGAATAAAGTACTGAAAGGGATCTATAGTAACATTGTCCAAAACCCCCAAATCCAATTGTAATTCTAGTGGTTCTCTCATACTGTGTTGTATTTACATAACAGTTTAAGCTTCAACTAACCTTAATTTGTAGATTGGCAAGTGTTGTATTTGTATTAACAATAAAAGCATGGGACAGGTTTTGGGTTTTCCAATTTCCCTTTTGTTAAAAAGATATTTACCATAGAAGTGTTCCAATGTTAAACTATCCACTGGATAGTCGTAACCATGTACAAAGTCAGTGCAATGAGTTAGTGAATATCACTTTGCAATTTTGCTGATTACTAGATTATATAACGACAATTTAACTTGAAATGTTCACACAATACCCAGTGGACATATCAGATAACAACAATATACATTGAATCAACCATTCATCACTTTTTACACATGTCAACAAAATTATTAGATCCCTTTAAGTATCATTTATTACATTATAAAATAATATCTTTCTTAGTCTATAGCAGCCAGCCTGCATATAGTTGCCACCCAAAGTGATCCCCTGCAGAGGAAGACAGTCTTTTTTAACCTGTTTACAGCGGCCACTTTTCTTGTTTTTTTTCCTGAGGCGGTCACTATACACAGGATTGACTGTATATTGTTATGAAATCTGGACTGGATCTGAAGAGAACACAAAGATAATTGCACCTATTAAAGGATGTAACAAGAAGCCAATGAAGCCATATATTACTCTAGCGACATTGAACTCACTACAGTCATTGCAATTTTTAACTCTGGCGTATCTTTGACAAGCTGGTCCTGTCCAAGCTGAAGTATGTTCAGTCGTTTGTCAGTATAGTATAGAAACGTTTAATGTGCAATGGGCTTTATAAATCATAAAGGTTTTGTTGTCATTGTCAAGCATATTCTTGGCCTCTTGAACTCACAAGTTAAAATTTAATTTTGATCTCAGGCGTATCCGTGACAAGCTGGTCCTCTCCGAGAGGTTGGCTCTTGCTATGGAGGTGTCCACCAAGTGCGGGCTGGATCATGGAGCCGTGTGGGGAGCCTGGGGCCTAAGCTGTCTCCAGGCAGGAGACTATGAGGGAGCCAGGGAGAAACTCTCCAAGGTTCTCAAGGTGAGTGATGTCTTTATGCCTCTGCTCCGAAGTGACTAAAGATAGTCTCTTTATATTTGATGGTGTCTCCTATAAATGCAAAACCAGGGGGGTGTCACATAAAGAGTTGAAATCAATCGCAAAGTTGCGATTAAATCCAAGTCTGAAAATGCGCCTGAATCTGATTGGCTCAGATGCTCATATTTTTTTACTTGCGTTTAATCAATTGTTTATGGTAAATTTGCTGTTTACGTTTACCCAATTGTAATAATGTAGTGTTTACAATTTTGTATTTGTAATCTTTTATTGAAAGTTAGAACCTTAATTTTGACTGTCAGTTTATCTATGGCAGATGCCAAGCGGCAAGAGCCAATTCCATGATATGTTTCATCTCAAACAGAACCTTTATTTTGTTAAGATTTATTGTTTATCACATGTATCACGGCAAATGGCAATATGGTTCCAATCTCAAGACAGTTGAAGATGTCTTCATAACTGTTGTCTTAATGTGGTTGTTGGTATGTTGTAGGTGCCAAGTGACAACAAAACATTAATGAGCACTAAATTTGTATTATAATCTTTTATAGAAATGTGTCATTCCAATGAGAACCTTTCAATTGATTTGTTGATCTATGGCAGGTGCCAGGAGACAAGAGCCAATTCCAGAGCCCTCAGATCCTGCAGGATATCATCAACACCCTAGAGTCAGCAGCAGCCCACCCTGTTAAGGTAAGCATCCCTGCCTCCATTCAGATCTCTTGCTTGGCCATTTATAATTATGTCTACATGTCATTAACCTTGTTCCCTACTAGATTTCTGAATGAACATGACTATGTATTGCAAGAATCATTCCTAACTTTCAACTGATGTATAAACATGTATATTGGTGCATTTCAGTACTACACATATTTCCTGTCTTTTTTTTCTTCTGTATTTGTGAATAACCTTTAGAAAGAAAAAAAAATTACAACAAAAATGATACAAAAAAGTGAAATATGATTATGCAAATTTGCAAATTCCTAAGTCAGAGGTCAAAGTCAGTCAATCATACCACATATAAATGCCTGATTCAGCAACAAAATATAACAAGGCTTGTTCTTAGTATTTCAAACATATGGAAACTGACCAGAAATATATAATAAAATAGATATTAAGACTTGTAATGTTTTACTTTGTTTGAGGCTTTGAGTGTCTGGAAATTGTTGGATTTAGGCCACAAAATGCACCTGGTCTTAATTTCACTTGCCAGATTGGGACTCCAGGAGGAGTTTCTAGAATTTCTAGCATAACATAACTTCAGTTTCTTTTTTTTTAATTTTCTTTTTAGGCACAGGATATTCTGACAATGTCGCCCAACTCCATCAGGGATTTCATCTCTCAACCTTACAAGGCAAGTCTCTAAAGTTATTCATTTTTTTCTTCTTCAAATCTCTATCTTAACTTGGGGGGGGGGGGGGGGGGTGTCAATTTGACCCCCCCCCCCTGTAATAATTTCGCGACTACTCCGGAACCGCGGCAGATATCAAGTTTTCCTTTCATGACTTTTTTCTTTGAAGTCTTGCGCAACTTTTGGTACTAAATTTGTGAAGATCAGACTAGGCATTACAAGGTCACATGACCAATAAGGGTCAAAGGTCATCCAAAAACAGTGACTTTTCCATACATGTGTGTGTAATGGAATGGACATGTTATGAAACTTGTGAAATACAATTCATTTTCCCCCATATAATTGTATATTTTCCTTGTCTTTATGGTTGTCATATCTAATGCCCTTGTCAAAATAATACAAAACATAAAAAATATGATTACATAAGAAACATATGTACAGTATTACATCAGAAAATTGTTTCATATCAACAAATAATAATTTAAGTACTTATAAATCATACAGGTACTTTCTAATACAATTATTCACTAATCATGTCTAACAAAAGTTTGATACACTTACTCACAGCACTCAGTGTGTATTACATAAAAATGATAATTTTAACATCATTTTTCTCCTGTGTGATTTTATACAGAATGTAGCAGATTCAGCAAAGCCGACAGACAGCCCGGCTCTGAAAGAGTGCCTGAATTACATCCAGATGTATGGCTCACATTCGACTGTGGTACAGTTCTACAGGAGACATGACGACATACAAGCAGCATTAGTCTATATGCTGCAGCAAGTAAGGACGCTTCATACTATTTTGCCTCTGCTTTAAGTGGCCAGGGGAGTGTTTCACAAAGATCCTAAGTTGAACTTAACTCTAAGTTGGACTTAAAAAGTATGGAAAGCCATTAGTTTCTTTGAAAAATTGTTTTAAAAGTCCTTTTTCAAAGGCATAAAATGTTGATTCAAATCATTAATATTTTCTATTATCAAGGAGATTCCATGTTCTTGATTTAAAATTTAAGACAGTCTAAAATACTTGCATTCTTGCTTTGTAATATGTTTTATTCTAAGGCTACAAATGGCTTTCCATAATATTTAAGTTCAACTTAGAGTTAAGTTCAACTTAGGATCTTTGTGAAACACCCCCCTGGAGGCAATATGTCCACCCGCATTGGCGTATCTAAAGTGGGGGGGGGGGGGGGGGAGGGGAGGGGCACAGGAGGCATGTGCCCCACCTACAAATTTTGTATCATGAGGTCAGAGAGCAAAAATCACTGTGGTGTTTTTATTGAGGCCCTTTTGTTCCTTGCATACATATAGGGGTCAAACTTTATCAAAATCTTATTGAATAGTTTGTAATGCTGACTAGATGGTTGGGGATTCTACTTCCTTCTTTTAATTATCTTGGATAGCTGTATTAACCCCTTGACTACGGGAACCGGGTGGGTTGTGTTCAAAGTCTATGGGGATTCAGAAACCCGAAGGGAAAGGGGTTAACTATGTAGATATGTTTAGATACACCTATTAAAGCCGAATGCACAAAGAGATGTCTCGACCTGATCCGACCGGTTTTCAGTCAAGCTATTAGAGTCGGGCCCCAATCAGTCAGAGGCGATTCAACATGTTTGAGTAGCCCTGAGTGGCTTCCGACTGGCTCCCGGCGGGAAAAATCAGAGTCGTGAGGCATTGCAAACCGAGCCGTTCTGATCGGGTCAAGTCGGCTTTGTGTGGGTTTGGCCTTATACATTTAATTCTCTCTATGTCTGCAGCAATGTCCAAGCGATGTGTTTGTAGAGGGTCTGCTGGCGCCGTGCGTCCAGGGCGGTCAGTTTGCTCAGCTCCAGGACCAGATGACCTCTGCTGACCCCACCCTGGTCAGATGGCATCCCTACCTGACCGCATCATGTCGCCATGCCAACCGCCAGGGCTGGAGTCACATCCTCTATCAACTGCAGCTCTTTATCAAGGTCAGGCATTTCCCAGTCCTGCTTTTATTATTTGTTCATTGATATATTTTTGAATTTACAGGGATCTAGTAACATTGTACAAATCCACAAGACTTACTTCAAACTCAAGTGGGTCTCTCATACCTTGTTTTATTTGTATCGCCAATAGAAGCATGGAACAGGTTTTGGTTTTTAGAATTTCCCTTTCATTGAAAAGATATTAATGATTGAAGTGTTAAGATTTTTAATCATCCACTGAAAAGTTATAACTGTGTACAAAATCAGGGTAATGTGTTGGCGAATATCACTTTTTAATTTTTGCTCATTATAATAATATAATAATTACTCAGTGGACTTATCAAATCACGCACATACACTTTTTATCAACCATTCATCACCTTTTGCACCTGTCAACAAAGTTACTAGATCCCTTTAGAATGTCATCATTTTTCTTTTACTTTGCGTTTTGAGTTTTATGCAACGCCCCCCAGGGAGGTGTTCCACAAAGATTTTGAGTTATAACTTGAATTTTAAGCTGGACTTAAAATTATGGTAGGCCATTAGTAGCCTTGGAATAAAGCACATCCATAAGCAAAATTTCAAATAATTTTAGGCTATTAAGATATTTCAAAAAATTTACTCTTGTTTACTCTGATTGCTGTTGTTGTTGTACAATATCTATATTACTATAATAAGTATATAGTTTGTATTTGACACTTTTGTATTTGATTGTTTCATTGTTTTAATTTTATTGGATGTGAAATAAACTGATCAATACTAAACTAAAACTGTTTGCTGTTGTCAGGACTTTGTGCGAGCGGCCACGACCTGCATCAAGTTCTTCCAGGCTGGTGCCGCCAGCTACTCAGACCTGTTTGAACGTCTCCACCACGTCCACCGGGCCAGAGACCACATGAGGGCCGTCATGGACGACAGACAGTGGGGGAGCGTGCCACACCCCTCCCAGGCTACTCCCCCCAGGGGGTGGGGAAGTCAGAGCCCGGAGACTAGTATACGTCTCACGCTCTCTCAATCTGAACTCACCAAGTAAGGAAACAGCAAAATGTATTTAATCTTTTAGCCCTCTGCTTGCCCGTGTTGATAGTGGGGGAGTGTGAGCTCAGACACTAGTATACGTCTCACACAGTCTCCATCTGAATTATTTGCCCAAAGCTATTAATATAACTGTATGACATTTGCTAAATTCTGTAGAGAGACAGCACTGTTGAATGTTCTTTGTTTTTTGTAGTGTTGTAGCGCCTTGAGTAAGTCTTTTAGATAAGTGTGCTATATAAGTATTTATATTATTATTATTACTATTATCATTTGTTATTTGTTATTGTTTATTATGTATCCAGGCACCAGAACACCATCTCCCTACAGATTGAGGTGACCACCTTCCTGCATCGCCACCTGGGCAAGCACAGCTTGGTTCCTCCGCCCTCCCCCACCCAGGCCCAGCAAACAACGACGCCCCCGCCCCCGCCCCCAGCCAGCCAGGGGAGGAAGATGTCTGACATCAGGGGTCCCGGTGGGGCTCAGCCTCCTGCACTACCCACACTCTTTGGCAATAGTATGGAGAAGGCAGAAGTGGTGCACAAGGTTATTGATAATAGATGGTTTATTTGAAAATTGTTTGTAGTGAAATTATTGCAAATGTTTGTAATTACAGTCAAACGTGTCTTAGTTGTCACCTGTCTATAGCAGCCAACCTGCCTATAGAGGCCACCAAAATTGAACCCTTGCAGAGGAAACCTATGTTATGGAACCTGTCTATTGAGGTCACCTGTCTACAGTGGCCCTTTTTAGTGTTTCACGTGGTTGGTCACTAAACATAGGTTTGACAATAATTGCTTTTTCTTTCTAGTATTCTCGACTCTAATCCTGATAGTGATAATTAAAGCGGTGAACAAGGTATTTTATTTGTTTAAATTGTAAGGAGATTGTTTTAAATGTTTGCTCTTTAACCATCAAGTACAATAACTGCAATTTCTTTCTCATAGTCTGACTCTTACACGGAATGTGATAATTTAGGTGGTGCTTATAAAGGTGATGTAAATTTGAATTAAGATGTTATCTGAAAACAAATTGTGGTACAGAAATAATGTAAATTATGTACATTGATACTGATAGCAGGGCTCAACATTATCATTTGGTCCACCGACGCTATATCAGGCCACCATAATGTCTTTAATCACAAATTTCAGTTGCCAGAATGGGCAATCAAGTGTAAAATACTTTTCTTTGATTTTTTTTCTTTCTTTGTTTGGAGTCACCAGATTCAGGGGTGTAATTGCTACTCATATTTGAAAAGCCTTGATTTTTTACAAGAATAAAATAATACATTTTGATTTAAAAGTTGCAGAAAATCTGTATGAAAATCTGTAATGCTACTAAAAGTATTTTAAAAAATGAATATTTTAAAATCTCATTACAGGTTTTACTAGCAGGATCTACCATTACAGAGGGATTTCCACTGGCATTCAAAATCATACAGGTAAAGAATATGTATACATTTGCTTCACAATGTATTCATATTTACATTCAGGTGTTCATCAGGTGCTCATGTTGAATATATTTTCTTTTTCATCTTTGATGGGAATGGGGAGATGAAAGAAATGTTTGTGTGCAAGGAATGTTATCACCTGACTTAGTAAATACAGTACATCAGCTGCCATGTAACATTTTTGGATTTTACATGGCAATTCAGATGATAAAACAGTTGTTAACCTTGCTGTCGGGAAAATCATGGAATGTTCCCCTCGGGATTTTAAATGCTATTTTGTGAAGAAAATAAGTCCCTCGACTACGTCTCGGGACTTATTTACTCTTCCCTCAATAGCATTTAAAATCCCTTGGGAGTGGAACATTCCGTGCTTTTCCCTCCACCACCAGTTAACAACTGTATATTGTTGTATAGTACGATCCTCTCTGCAGTCATAATGTCATCCTGCAAAACAACACAACTACTGGCAATGGCTTTACTCGACTATACCCACTATGAAAGCCTGCTGTGTAGGAATCAGGAACAGCCTAACCTTGTCATTCTGCACTTGATGAAGATTCTGATATTAGGCCTTTGTTTTCACAAACCGCATTTAACAATATTTGGTCTTTATATTTTGTGGGGAGCAGCAATTACTAAACATTATGACTAGACATCTGTCTATTGCCTAACACTGTCTGTTTACTATATATTGTCTGTTTGTATACACGTCAGGCTTTCCGGCTGGCTGAGACCAAGATCTACTGCCGAGCGGGGCGTCGCCTGGCACTGGTCAGGAAGTACGCAGAGGTCAAGCAACTGCTCAAGTGCCATCGGGACACGGGATTGGCCAGCCAGCAGTCATGTGACGAGATCCTAGATGCCTGTGTGAGGGCGCTAGTCGGGGACAAGACGCACGCCAAGGGAGCCGAGGAGCTGATCAAGCACATGCACAGTGATACCAGCAAAGTAAGTGTAAAGGGATCCATTAACCCCCTCCCTTCGAGTTTGTGAAATTCCCTTAGACTTTGTACACAACCCACCCTGTTCCCGTAGTCAAGGGGTTAAATTTTAATATTAAAGTCTTGCAAGATTTTGAAAATTGAGCAACTCAATCAATCTTCAACCATCTGTTTTAGCATAGAGAATATAATTATATTATTATGCGCTTAATAATGAGTAATGTATTATTATTTATTGTTATCACTTTTTTGTTGCGTTTGTGTACCCCACCCATCCACCCCAGATCAATGCCTACATCCTGATCGGCCGTCTGAGGCAGGCTTACCTCAACGCGGTGAAGGGAGAGCGGGAGGAGGATGTGAGGCGTATCGCCATGGCAGCCGAGCAGGCGGAGGGGTCGGAGGTGAAAATGAAGGGCATCTGTGAGATGTGGCTCCAGGAGCGGGCGCGGGAGAAGGAGGAGAGGAGGAGGAGAGGGGAGCAGACGCAGCAGCTGCTGACCAGGAGTAAACCAAACAGACCGTGAAGCACTCGTACCCACCTTACCATGCTGTTGTGTGTAGCAGGCTGTGCATATACAATGCATGGCTGGCAGGTGCTGACCAGAAGTAAACCAAACGACCATGAACCTCTCGTACAGACCTTACCATGCTGTTGTGTGTAGCAGGCTGTGCATATACAATGCATGGCTGGCAGGTATGATCAGAGACTTGCCAACTCATGCATTGTGGAGGTGTTGTGGCACGATCGGATGAGCGCTTGACTTCTGATCTCGGGACCCTAGTTCGAACCCAATGCCCCGGCATTTTATATCCTTCAGCAAGGCATTAATCCACATTGCTGCTCTCTACCCAGGAGTATAAATGGGTACTTAGTCGGGTGTTAAATTAGCCTGTAGCACCCTATATCATAGGGCAGCTCGGGCTAGTATGCTCCCCTGGGAATTGAGATGGTGCGGGTTTGAACTGTACCAGATGACCAAGGGTAATAATGCGCCTCTGAATAGGGCACCCAGATACATGGCGCTCTATAAATGCTATAAATTATTACTATTATTGTCTATGTACTCTGCGCTACAAAATAATATCATTGTAAAGCGCTTAGAGATGATTATCAATCATATTAGGCGCTATATAAATCGAGTATATTATTATTATTACAAGGACATTGTGTGTAAAGTGGTAGATGTGCCTTGAACTACCTCATTAATCATCCTGCTCCTAGAAACCAAATGTCGTCAGTTGAGAATGAGAAGATATATTGAATATCTTGCCACAAACAGAACACAATCATTTACAGATATGTATGCGTATGTCCAAGGTATACTGGTGAAACAACCGTTCTATTACCATTAAAAGTCAAGTCAACTTTTGTCTAAGAATTGAGTCAATTTATGCATACATATTGTAGGTCAGAGCCTATTAATTTTATGCTCAATTTTCAAATAATAGTTATTTGGAAAATATTTATCAAAAATAAAGGAGAGTTGATTGGGTTTCTATATTAAAGGCTCCCTTATTTTAAACACAATTATCTCAGTAGAACAAAATCAAAAAGGAATTTTAATAGCGCCCTTCTCTTTCAATCATATATGTCAGGTCAGTAAAAGAAAATCCAGAAATGTGCTTTGTCAGACTGGTGCTTGATACCTGTGCCATCAAAACTGGTGCTGTCAAATTGGGTGTTATGCTGATGACTATTTATTTTGAATGCAATTACTAATTTATCAATTATTAACGACATTATCTTGCCACGACCAAAACACAAAGTAAAAAAGGAGATATAATGTATTTATGTACTGTGTGAGTTGACGGGGGTACTAATATAATAATGTGTAGTGATATGATACAATGTATGCTGGTGAATAGTGCTATTTTGAATAACCATTATTATTATCAATGTTATTTATTCACATTGCATCATTAGCAGTATCCTTTACCTAGATTCATATTTCATACTTGGGTGACATTGTCGGAGGACAGATCACAAAACAGTTTATTTGGAATGTGAAACACAATGTGCATGTGTGTATAGTGGTCTGGTAAATTTTGTTTAAAAATGGCAAACAAATCATCAATGTATGAAAATATCTATGATTTTTGTTTTGGAAGTGTTAATTGCAACCATTTTGCTTTATTTTTTGCCCAGTTAGTTGCCAGGGCCGGTATTCAATTCCGTAATTGAGAGAAAATTTAAGCAGTTTACCTACCCAGGGTGAAAAAAAATTGGTAATCAAAGAATTACCAATTGAAAATTACCAATTGAAATAAATTGGTAATCGAAGAGCATGCATATATGGAAAATGAAACAATTTGGCAAATTGAAATCAATGGGTACCAATTGAATTGAATTGAATTCAATTGGTATTTGGTACCGAAAGCATCTATATTGGCAAAACTAATTGATCAATATTGTTGCATTCACTATAAAAAGGGCTAGTTTGGTAAAAATCCAAACCTTACGGTATCCAGCCTAGCAAAATGCTAAGTAAATTTCTTACTTAATCTAAGTATTGAATTGAATACCAGCTCAGATCTACATGTAATTCCTGTGTCATGAAATGTTCATGTGCCATACATGTAGACAATCAAGTTGAAATATTCATATATTTGGACTGGTCCATGGACTGGTCCAAAAATATTCTAAATAAGTATAGTACAATTATGGAGAATGTGTGCGTAATACCAAAATCAAATAGCCTTTTAGTTGATTCATGTGCAGTACTAGCTGCTTTAATTTACATGTGCACTCTTATCTGGCGACACATGTTGTCTGCATATTGTCTACTTGTCCTAATACATGTATCTACAATTATATTTATTCTTATTGTCTTCTTAATATCTACTGACATTTGTTGTCTACATGCATGTACATGCAGTGGCGTAGCATGGTCTGAATGATATGGGGGGGGGGGGGGGGGGGCACGCAAAATTATTAGGGGGCACACCTTTCAAAAAATGTCCCCTTATGTTTCCTGTTTTTTTCTTTGAATTATCAGGGGGGGCACGTGCCCCCCATCCCCAACCTGTCCCTGCGCCACTGTACATGTCCTAATGCATGTATCCATACTTAAGTGCACTCTTTTTTTATCTACTGACATTTGTTGACCTATCGGGTGATATATACATGTACATATACATCGGTTCATCATCTCTAGCGACATTTGTCATCTTATCGTGTGCTACCGTCATCTTGGAAAAATTGATGACTCCGGTTGTGCTGAATGCAATTAGGTCTAATGCTACATGTATGTAGTACTAAAGACATGCAGTCAGAACCCTGACTTCACCCATAAGCATGCAAGGTGGGGGCTAGAGGATTTATTATTGGGTTTGCCCATATATACTATTTGCCTGAATGGTTTTATTTATACAAATTTGGCTGATTAAACAAAGGTAGGTGAAATGTAAACTATGCAAACATTATTGTGGGGAAACCAATGTTTGAGCAAAATCACATAACTTTCAGGCAATATCACCTCATACATAACAAACACATTTAAATAATCAAAATCAGCTCTTTTGTGGGATAATTCATATAATTTGAGACAAGAAAAATTCTGGCAAGCATCCTCAGCCCCTGGATAAAAATGGTTGTCCACCTGATAGGTCAGAGTCTGCATTTATACATTGTTCTATTTTGTTTGCAATTTCTTTTCTAGGGCTTTCTCCATTAGATATGGTGGCTTCTAGTCAAGTATGTTAAATCTAGTTCATATTGTATACATTGTAAAACATTATGAACTGAACTCGATATATGTAAATACAGAGTAAATCTATGCATTTTTCTGAAAGTTCTATTTAAACTGCTTCAGGAATTTTTAAATTTTAAGTCTTGACTTATTTCATGTTGATAATGTAAATTATGTTAGTGAAACTAGGCTAGTAAAATGTTTCTTTCATTGAATGAATATTAGCAATATATGCACATGTACATAATGGTACATATGTTTTGTACTCAAGTCAAATTTGTACCATATTTTGAAATAAAATATTTACTTATATTAATACTGTGTAACAAATTCTCTTTATTTTGGAGACTTTCATGTTTGTACAAAACGTTCCCATGCTTTGATCATTAATGGGATAGTACAGTTTTGGTTTACATGTAGAGGGCACATAAAGAAATAAATAATTTGTGAGGTAATGGAAAACTAAGTGTATTATTTGGAAGAGCATGTGATTTTAGAGATAAAACAAACTTTATTTGATCAAAATCGGTTCAGAAAGAGCTGAAAATCTGATTGGCATAAATGTGGGATCCACATTTTTTCAAGAATTTAAGACAAAATTACTATACAATGCCTACACTTTTTTGAAAATATACCAAATATGTTTTTAAACATATGGTTGAAACCATTATGTTTTTAGAGAAAAAAGTGTGAAAGCTCCAAGTGATTTTGGTTGAATTTGACAAAGTTAATGGTTCACCTGAACACAATCACCACATACATGTACCAATACAAAACAATACTTCTCAAACATTGTCGTTTTTTAAACTTGTTTATTGAAAGATTGAGTTTCTACATATTTATTATTAGAGACGTGATCACTTGTTATAACTTAATATAATTTTCTTCTTGATGCTGCTACATCGGTGGTTATAAAATATAATTCAAGCTTTGTGTCTGTTCAAAACCTTTACAAACATCTAACTGAAAGCACATAATAATAACATAGCTTTGTAAGGTAACATTCTTCATGCTAGATAAGGAGGCAAGATTTACTATTTAAAAAAAATCAAGGCTAAGAATATTTGTGTTATTTTCACATAAACTAATTATTTTGTAAATGCCTGTACTTTTTGAAATAATTATCTTTATTAGGAAGACAATAAAGGTGAACATAATAATTATGATTCCACAGCTTTTAGCTAAAAATAGTACTATTTATTGCAATGTCACATACACTACAAATGTCATGAACTTAACGTAATATTTTGTTCTCTAACAAAGTACTTTATAATATCTATTTACCCAAAGGCACTGAAGTAATTATTATACAATGAATTTTTTTCCTGGATATAACAGATACATATATTTTGCATTACCTCAATCAGTAATATATACTGCTACAAATAATACGTCTACTTTCACAGAGCTCTCTTTTAAGTAATACGAGCCTGAATGGTGTTAATGAACAATCATGATGGCTAAAGTCCTCTTTAGTTGAACAGAATACATGTATATAAAACAGGATTTTGAGAAAAATAGAAAATCTACCTGTATTACAAAGAACGACAATGCTTTATTGTTTATAGGCATTTGCACTTAAATTTTTGACACTTAAAAAAGTATATACTAAACACTACTGAGTTGAGTTGACAACTGTTAGAATTTGCACTACGTCTAGCTCTATATAAACTTCATATCATACTGTATCATTAAAAAAAAGATCTGCATAGTTGCAAATGTATTAGTTGGTACTATTATTAGAAGAGTACTGAGTTGATTGTTGTCGCTTTCCTTCTAAGGTATGTTGCGAGTGGCTATCATTTCCTAGCCCCCCGCCCCCCAAACATTACATCCCATCTGGGTTTGGGGTGGGGGGTGGCTAACCAGATTTTGGATATTCACTGAACAGTGGATATTTTACTGGAAGCGGACCTGCCAGAGGTCTACAGCGCCATCTATGGACAGGGTGTTGACGTTCTGGTAGGGGATGCGGTGGCTGTAGTCCATGTAGTGCGCTCCGTTGACGGCCACCTTGTAACCGCTTTGCTCGCACAGGATGATGATCTGTGGACAAAAAAAGCAGGAAGTTAAATGTACGGGGAAATCTAGCGAGGAAATCTTCTGTTTGATAATGTCACATCATTTTATACTAATTTACTATAAATCAGTAACTTTTTGGGCTTGCACAGGATGATTATCTGGGGGGGGGGGGGGGAATAAACAGCAGACATTTAGTAAAGATATTTTTAGAAGCGACTGATAAAAACAAAACAGTAATATCTTAGAAGTTCTTTAGTCGGATCTCCTATTTCTGAGGCCAAAGCTGCCATCAAAAAGCATTGTCTTACATTTGGCCTTGGTTCTGAGTCCGGTTAAAAAAATGGCCTCGAGGCTGGACTTGAGTAGCAAGGGTAGTACCGATGGGTATTTATAGATTACTTGAATGCCCTGACAAGAAGTGGGCCAATCATTTTGAGCAATTCAAACGCACCTCAAAGAATCTGTTTGCAGCGAACGGGAAGTGAGGGACGTTCCTCTCCTCGTTGCCCCACTTGGTGTTCTGGAGCGAGTTGCGGACCACGGTCTGGGCTTGGAAGCGGGGGTTGAAGTGGAAGGCGACGTCAGAACGGGGGTTGGTGTTGGTCCCACACTGCAGGTTGACGTGGAACCTGTATTTAACCAAACACAACGGAATGTTATCTTTACGGTAGGTTTGCATGGTGGACAATAACTTTGTAGAAGAAGTTTTGAGTACACGTCATAGTAATTCTTTCTTGGAAGAATGGTCTTCCCAAACACAAAGATATGTAATCTTTGTAGCTTTCCATGGTGGAGAGTAACTTGAAGAAGAAATTTAGGGTAAACCACATATAAATCCTTTCTTTGAAGAGTAGTGATCCTAAGAAGGACCCACTCTTCACTCAACATTTAGATCAGTATGATCTACTTGTCATCAGAATGGTTGAGTGATGAGTGGGTCCATTTTAGGACCATCACACTTTCCCCCAAAAAAATGCGTGGTGTAAAATAAACTTCCTCTTCAAACTTACGAAATGTATTAAATTGATTAGAATCCAATAACAACTGAAATATTTTAAACTCGGGCGTGAATGTTTTGATGTTAATCTTGAAATTTCAAAATGTATTCTTTAGAAGCCAACAACAAATTGAAACATTTCAAAACGAAGAGTAGGAAATGGATGCCTCCGCCATTGCGCAAATTTTTATGAGCACAGTCACACTTGACCTTTGACCTCGTGACCCTTTAAATCTAATCAGTTCATTGGCTCCTCAATATACATACATGTAATGTATGTACTGTCAGTTTGATGGCAATCCATCAACAAATTCTTGAGATATCACAATAAAGAACTATTTTTGCATATAAACTGATGACCCCAAAATCTAATCAATTACTTGTAACAGCGCTTAGAAACCCTGTATTAAGCACTGTATAAATGCAAGCTATTATTAGTATTATTATTAATTCATGGGCTCTTCAAGATACATACATGTACCAAGTTTGGTGAAAATCCATTAAACAGTTCTTGAGATAATGCAATCACAAGCTATTTTTGCATATATAATGAGCCCTGTGACATTTGACCTTTGACCTCATGTACCAAGTTTGGTGAGAATCCGTCAAACTGTTCTTAAGATAACACGATCACGAGAACGCGACATACGGACGGATGTGCAGACGGACGGACGGACAGACAACCCATAAACATAATGCCACCAGCAACTTTTTTATAGAGGCATTAAAAAACAATTTTTACTTTTATAGTGAAAAGTTGTAAGATTTTACTCTCAATCATTCGTACAAAGTGTCTAAACTTGGATACTTTGAACGATCAAAGTATTCAAATTTGGTTTTCAATTCAATCTTAAAGGGACCACCGGGCAAATAACAACACATTACTATATGATTTGGTACTTATAAAGTGGTGGAAATTAATTTCTTTGTTTATGAATTACACAACCCTTTGTAAAATGTTGGGTATCTATTTGATATCACAAAACAGTACCATAATATGGAACCACTGCTATTTCCTGGTTCCTGGTTTGCGAGTGCGCCAATGCTATTCACGCGTACGTTTGTAGGCAATGTAATCCCGGGCGATTCGCTTGCTGCACACGCAGTAGTCTACTCAATTCAGACCACATGAACGCATGCTTTAGAATGGTGATGTGTTTTCCAATTATATATTTTTTTCTGAAAACCTATTTTTGTGAACTTGTTGATGGAATGGAATACTAAAGATGTTACCTTTCTATAATAAGAATATTGGGTGGTGGTACCCTTTAAATATCTCAATAATTAGGGATTTAAAAAGTCAAAACCGATTTAATTCCTCTGTTAATACCCTATTAAAGCCCCCAAAACAAGGTACAAGTGAAGTGTGAAAGCTCCCAGTGATTTTGGTTGAATTTGACAAAGTTAAAGGGATAGTTGAGTATTGGTCAAACTTAACTTTAGTAACCAAAACCGGCACCATTAGTTATAACTTCACCATGCTCGAAAAGTATACACAATTACAAACGACTATTAAAGTAAAACCCCTGTTATTAAAAAAGAGCCGTTACAACTCAAGAGGGCGCTATTTAAAAAAAATCATTGGTTTTAGCTTTTTTCAAACAAAAGTGTGCATTTAATGTTTGTTAAAATAATGATTCAATAGAGATATCATTAACGACTTTTTAAAAACCTATTCTGATTTTTTTCAAAGTAGTCTTCAAGCATTTTTTGAAATTTTTCTAAAAAGTCTTAATATCGCCCGGTGATTGCCGGTGAAGAACATTTTGAATAAAAATATATTTATGGATATTTCAGCTGTTTCTGAACCGATTTTGATCAAATAAAGTTTATTCTGTCATTAAAATTGTACGTTCTTTCGATTTTGACAGTCAGTTTTTAATTGTCTCACAAAAAATATCGTGGGGCACTTCGGGAAATACCAATACTCAACACTACCTTTAATGGATCAATTTATGATTTAAAACGGGTTGAAGAGAGTTGAGTGTACTCTGACTGACCTCTCTGGGTTGTCTCTGACCTTGCCGCTGATGAAGATGAGTCTGCCCGGAGTCATTCCGTTGACCACTGGTCCCGTGAACGGGGTGGGCTGTAAATGAGGGAAATCAAGACACTTAGTTAATCATTGCCAGTACATGTTTTAAATCACTGCTCAAAATATGCATGTACATGCAGGCCCCCTGGCCAGGGGCCGCTAAAAATTAGCTTTGGGCCACAAAAATTCCTTGATGCTAATTTCCACTGGCCCGAATGGGCAACCAAATATAACACATTTTGTAATGCTTTTCTTTGTTTGGGGCCACTAGAATTAGGTTATGGGTCACAAGTACCATGTGAAAAATCTTGGTTTTCCTTGCCTGACTGGGCCACACGGCAAACAAGTTATTATCGTGGAGAATTGTTTTTAAAAACAGTTTTCTTTTCCAATCACTTATTTGAATCAAATAAATTAAATAAATTCCTGACTTTTTTTTTGGTGCTGTTTTTCTTTTGTGAGAATACAAATTCTGAATAGTATTTTTCTTGAGATGACTTTGTATTTGGTTGAATAAAATCCAGTATCATGTTTACATCAAAGTATTGCTATCAACCTTCTACAAAAAATAAGTTTGTTTCCACTTTAAAGGGGCAACAATTATGGCAATTCAACCACAAAATTGTGATTCTTTTTTACAAAATTAGATTAGAATTGGGAAAGCTGCATGCAAACATAATCAATTTATTTTTACAACTGCTTGCATGGGAAAACAATTTACATTACTTCACCAACACACATACATTGTACATGCACACCTACATTCCATTCATTCCAATAACATCTGGACCAAAATTTAATTGTAAAAAAATAAGTGAACCTGGGACTTGCATCATATGACGTCGTGCCCCAAAATAAACTCAACAGAAGCACTTAATAAATCATCAACAATACATTGACCAAGGTTATTTTAAATATGGCACAGCTTGTTTATGCCTTCATATGTATGGGTTTGATTCATACAAGACCATAATATGAAGTAGTATAATCTGTTAGTGCTTTTAATACACTATTATATCCCTGTCAACGGATACAATGCTACATGTAGTTTGCACAGTGTAATGAGCATATCATCTCCACTCCCTAGGGAGCATTCCTTACTAAGGGCTAAATACAATGTATTGAGAATATACGAACATTCATACAGATGCTTTCATCTCCTATCAGGTTCCCATTCATTACACCTGGTTTGAGACCAGCAAAGCGAATGACCATATCTTCTCCACTCCCTAGGGAGCATTCCTTACTAAGGGCTAAATACAATGTATTGAGAATATAAGAACATTCATACAGATGCTTTCATCTCCTATCGGGTCCCCATTCATTACACCTGGTTTGAGACCAGCAAAGCGAATGACCATATATTCTCCACTCCCTAGGGAGCATTCCTTACTAAGGGCTAAATACAATGTATTGAGAATATAAGAACATTCATACAGAGGCTCTCATCTCCTATCAGGTCCCCATTCATAAACCTGCATGGTTTGAGACCAGCTATTAAAGTGAATTACCTAAATACTGGGGGATCAATTGGTTTTTAACTCCAGACATACCCTATGATTATATAGAAGTCAAGCGCACATCTGATTGTGCCACAATACCTCGCACTCGTGCGCATGTGTCTTAGGCAGGTACAGCATGTACATCTATGCATGTGAGCTATGTCTGTTGTGCCTGCTGATGACATATTAAAGACTGGGAGGATGTTTTTCCAAATATCATGTATATCCGTTATCCTTGTGGCTTGAACATATTAACCAAAATATCCCAATATAATACATGAATACTGGTAAATCATATTAATGTGTGTGTTTGTGCTGACATAAATTTCGGGAGGATGTTTTTCCAAATATCATATATCCTTGTGGCTTTAAACATAATCAAAACATCCCATTATTATACATAAATACTGGTAAATCATATTAATTTGAGTGTTTGTTCTGACATAACTGAAAGGGAGGATGTTTTTCCAAATATCATATATCCTTGTGGCTTTGAACATAACCAAAACATCCCATTATTATGCATGGTTACTGGTAAATCTGTGTTAGTTTTGTTTTACATCATTTTACATCTGCATATTGTGCATGTAAATGTATGTTGACACATTGTTGATGAACCAAAATATATCCTAGCTCTTACCTAATATTTTTGGGAAGTGGTTTTCATGTACATCTTTCAACCACTACTTGGTTACATTGGGGTATGCAAAGGATGTACATGTATATAAGACAGATGTTTTTTTTTAATTCTTTCTTCATTTTACAGGAAGTCGAGTTGATACCTGTATGCCTTTATACATAGCTTGTAGCTTGTGCAGATTGAGACTGTGTAAAATCATTAACATTCTACCAACATTTCTTTCTAGGACTACCATAATCCTTTTCAGGACCGATCACCAATCCTCCCCTCTCGCATGGTGCAACCGCAAACCACACGTATTATTCTAGCTCAGGTCATCGATCAAATTTTGCAGCCTAAGTAACCACAATAAATGTTGGTTTCTTTGAAAAAAGGAACTGGGTGCACCTAAACATACTTACCAAACAGATTAAATGTCTAGATGGAAAATAAATGGAACCCTTTAATGACTACTCCTGATTATATACCCAGGATGTGGTATATAGAGCTTGCATATAGAATCATAATATGTGACCTTACACCACAAAACGACCGTCAAGTCGCAGTGGTTTCTCTTTTATTAGCTTAAATAGTCATATTTTGTAAAAAAATTGACATTCAAGATTTGGGTATTTCCTGAATGAGGATGTCTTAATCTATGTACCTTCTGTGATTTTACGAGCATTGGAAATCATGTTTTTATATGATATTCCATAGAATAACAAATAATCAGATACAGCGCTTGAATGGATGCCGATCTTTGAAGCGTCAGCTGTTTTCTCCCTTATCTTAAAACTGCTTCATGCAGCCATGCATGTTCCCAATCTTTGGGGCTCATGTTTTGAGGGTCTGTTTAGTCTGAATATGACAAAATATACTGTATACCATTTTAAAGGATAGTGACTTCTACTGCAATGTCATGTAAAACTCGGCACAATCATTTTCCCCCAACTTATTAGTTGTTTTATGGTGAAGGGTCACATATAGTCTTGAACTTGTTAAGAAAAGCAACAAGGATATGAAAACTTACCGGGTTGACGACACTTCCACCTCCCATGATGTACTGAAAAACAAAGAAAATCAATCAATTACTTTAATAGAATGGTCAACTAACAAATTGTGGGAATAAATATCTGAAGGAATTTAAAGAAGAAGAGACAAAAGGACAAAGGCATAGAACACTCAAGAAAAAAAAACTGCGAGAATAAATCTCTAAAGGAATTTAAAGGAGGCGAGTACCAAAGAAAAGAGCATCTGTGATTGACCATTTAAT
Organism: Echinarachnius parma; assembly: GCA_037951105.1. NCBI lineage: Eukaryota > Metazoa > Echinodermata > Echinoidea > Clypeasteroida > Echinarachniidae > Echinarachnius > Echinarachnius parma. Next base: position 33,003 of record JBAMJV010000891.1, on the reverse strand, counting down.
TGGTTGGCCCTCAAATCACTGTCACAAAATATGCGACATTTCAAAAGTTAAATGTCATACTTCAATTTCGATAACATTTTCAATCAATTTTATTTCAATAGTTGAATTGCAATTTTGGCTACAGATGTAACCTTCTCAAGCCCCAAAAATGAAATCAACAAATTGTTAAAATGTTTGCCTGATGTATTGAATGTACGTCAACGCTTCAAGCTTCCAGCTTTAAATTGCCAGACCTCTGTGTGTTTCTATTTCAACTTTATGACAGTTTATTTTATGCATGAAATGGCTTGATGTGAGACATGCAGGCATATGATAAATAAATGAATGAAATAAATATATATAAATAACTGTGACATAAAATGGACTCGTGATTACCTGCATGGATCCTCCCTGGAACCTGACTGAGTACAGGTTGACTTGTCCATCGATGGCGATGGTGTCGATGCGGTTCAGGTTCTTGATGCGGTGGTTGTACTCGATGAAGTGCTGTCCGTTCACGGCAACCTGTTGGAGAAGAAAGAAACATAATGTCAGTTTTATTACTGGTGCAATCACATCATAAAATATCCCAAACGAGCACAGTTGACCTACACATCAATGGCGATTTGGGTGGTGCAATTTAGATTTATCAGTTAGTATACATTTTCGTAGAAAATAACAAAATATCTCTCAAATGGCAATGGTACGATTAAGGGCATAATATGATGTCACACGCAGTACCCCGGTATCCCGCATTGTGTTGCGCCATCTTGTGTCCACTTGAAGTACAACCGTATTGCATTGTGCATGCAGTGCAGGATTGTATGCACACTATACCCACAGTACAGCCCTAAAAATTAAATAAATAATTAAACAAAATGGCGGATTTTCGTCTGGTACCCCAGGGTACCGTTTATGTCATCATATATGGAACTGGTTGTGTTCGCACAGAATAAGCTCAAAGTTCTGGTTGTGACCGAGTTCTGTGACCAAGTATGACCGGCCTCTCTCCTTCCAAACCCTGGTGATGCAGGTTTTTAATTCTCTTACTACTGGTAATTCAAAGTTGCATTCTGATTCATAAATAAGCGTGCGATGCCATCTTGCGAATGCCCTGTGCATGGTGTGTAAATGCACACTGGCTCAGTGTTATGCAGTGCACAAACTAGACCAGTTCAAAATGGCGATCCGTAGTATAGCATCCCATGCTTGACAAGCTACAAATGCACTGCACACCTTGAAGTTGTCCTGCTCACACAGGATGATCAGCTCAAAGTTCTGAACTTGAACTTGTCGTGTTCACACAGGATGATCAGCTCAAAGTTCTGAGCTTGAACTTGTCGTGTTCACACAGGATGATCAGCTCAAAGTTCTGAACTTGAACTTGTCGTGTTCACACAGGATGATCAGCTCAAAGCAGGGAAAAAATTAATATGTTTATTTCGGGGGCTCCCTATCTAATTTTATGGAAGTTTTCGGGGGCTACAAATTTACGGGGCTCTTTTTTCCAATTTCAGGGGCTACTATTTAGCTCTAATGCTGTAAGTGATCATCAGATCGGCATTCGATCACGATCCCATCATGCCGATTTCCGATCATGCAGAAAAATCGGGGGCTCTTTTTGGCATTTCGGGGGCGAATTCACCCGCCGCCCCGTGTATTTTTTTCCCTGGCTCAAAGTTCTACTTTTATACATGTAATTCAAGGGGCTAAATGTATACCTTGAACTTGTCCTGTTCACACAGGATGATCATCTCAAAGTTCTGGTTGTGAGCGAAGGGGAAGTGTGATGCGCCCCTCTCCTCCCCTCCCCATTTCTGGTTTTGCAGGGTGTTGCGGACGACCACGTTGGCTCCGAAGCGGGGGTTGAAGTGCAGGGCGACGTCGGAACGTGGCTGGGTGCTCCGGCCGCACTGCAGGTTCACATGGAATCTGTCAATGAAATGAAAAGGTTTATTTACCAAACAACAATATCGTTTACAATATAACATAAATCACAATATGATAATAACAGTTGATATGATTTCATTGTTGGTAAAAAGGACCAGCGATAGCAAAGCATGCTAGTCGAGGCCAGTCCTTTTTACAATTATTTTACAATTTTACAATTATTTTACAATTTGTTTCAATTTAAAGGCAGCACATTACAGAAATTGCATTGCTGAATTGAGAATTGTACCAGTATTAATAATTACCCAGGACTAGCACTTCAAAATGTATGTTTGGCATGAACATGAACAATATTTGTTGCTGAAGGGATCGAGTATTAAAAGTACTGATGAACATTATAGGTGTGTTAACATTACTAGGATGGGTGAGGCATATCAGTTGTAATGCATGCAGAAGATAGAATGTGAAAATTCCATGGCAAATGAATTGATCAATTTTGGCTGAGGTGAAAGCAAAAATTCAAATAACACAAATTATTCAAAGAACACTAGGTTTGGAAAGTGTTCCATACATGTATATATTCATGTGTATAATGCTTTCATTATTTTCTTCAAAATCTTTACAAATTGATAACAGTTAGGAATCCAGGCCATAAGCTTTACATACATTGTACATGTTGGAAAGTGTATAATGATTTCATACAAATCCATACATAATACATTTTCATCAAAATCTGTAAAATGTGCAACATCAACATGTATGTACTCATGACTAAATACTGTACTTCACCTCAAATTGAGCAGTTTTGCAATTTGACTTTCGACAATTATACCAAGTACTTGAATTTTAAGAGGATATTTCAAAAGTGAGAGTTAATTACCTATACAAATAAGGAACAAGTTAGACTTAATTATCAAAGTTGCATTTCAAAAGAGAGTGTTAATGAGCAGTTTTACCATAAATTGACTTTCGGCAATAATACCAAGTACTTTAATTTTAAGAGTCATTATTATTTCAAAAGTGAGAGTTACCAATGAAAAAAAAGGAAGAAGTTAGTCTTAATTATAAAAGTTGCATTTCAAAAGAACCAAAGTGTTAATTATCAGGATCATAAGTGAAAGTGCTTATTTTTAGCACTGATGTAAATTGCACATCTTTTATTTGAAGAAAAAAACAAACACACTTTTATTTGACACAGACATTTAATAAATTACACTAACATGCAATGATGCTACAAAGTCTGTACAGTGCAGTAGGACATGTGGTATTTTAGGAGGTTAATTTTACTTTATAGCTGACATTACAATTATATACTAGCTAGCATTATTATCCTCATTCCATTCCCTGATATATATTGTAAATTTGTATTATTCTCCAATTATCAAAATATTATAATGTTCCAATCTACTTAAGAATTAAGAACATTTTATATATTCATTTATATAACTACATGTATATATCACATATATTATATCACTGGATTATAATTTGAGTTGAATAGAATAAAGAGTTCATAAAATAGTGTATAATGCGCTTGTTAACCTTGTTTCTAAAGTAATGCTTTGATGTGGTCATACATGTATTTGATACCGACAGGCGACATAGCCATACAACTAAACTTTACAACCAATCTGTTTGCGCTTTATCTTCACATTACGGTATTTATTCAAAGGATTTGGCATTCCAGTCTAGAAAATGCAAATTGACTGTTGGGTGTTAGCAAATATGCTTGTGTTGGAACAACAAAAAAATCATTAAGACAAAACTATAAATAAAAAAATCATTAAAACAAAACTGCAATCAAGTGCAATACAATTAACATAAAACAAACTCGTTGAGGAGCAAGGAACGAATATGCACAGGTAGTTTGACTTCTATAAGGAAACAAATGTAGAACAAAGTCCAACATGTTGAATTACTGTATTACAGGATCTTGTAAAAGGCTTGCACCCCCTATTACGGTGACCCATTCAGGATTTGTCCTAAAAATGCGTGGGCTATAGCTATGGTCTAGACAGAGAATGTGTACTAAACCCAAACACTGCATGGGTATGATATGAATAAATTTCTGTGCATCAAGGGAGGTCAAAAGAAGCGGATTAATTCCTTCACAAAATGAGCCAATTACTTACAATCATTTTCAGTCATGCATCCATTCATGGGATTACACTCGGGGAGTATATACAAACATGCATGCAGGCTTGGATATCCTTTTTACCCAACAGTGTGATATGTCGTAAAATGAAACCCAATTAATTTAACGACTCGCTGGACTGTGTATACATACACTTTATAGCTCAAATGAGGGTCCTTGCTCTATCCTCACACCTAAACAGCATATCTATTGCACAAACTTGTTTAAAGGTAGACGACTAGTGGGAAACGCCCCACACACACAAAAAATGAAATGTACGCTCTTCTTACCAACCATGTGAAAGAATACTAATACAATGTATATGGGATTATACAAATTTGGCCAGGAAACCGCCTACTAATTGATATATTTGCAAAATTATAAAACTGATTTGCCGCAAATCTATATCGCCAACGCGGAATCGCGCATACGCTACGTGCAAAAGACCACGTGGTCCCCATATGTGCTATCCATTGTGCGGGCTTGTCGATATCTCCAGCCCAGCGCTAGTGACGCGGACAGCTAGGTGCGAACGGGCGGTGGATTTATAAATTTCACGGGCGGCCATTGGATTTCTTCTAATATTTCTGCATTTAAGGATTATCACACAAGCCCTTTTTAGTTTGGCCAATATAGATGTTTTCGGTAACTTTCCCAAAACTGTTATTTATCTTTAAACTTTATAGAATCATGAAATAAAATCTTTTAACACATTTTCTGAAGTTTTTTGCATTTTATTCTGACTTCTTCCTTCACTCTATTATATTATTATAGTGTATTTGTTCTGGTGTGAGTTTGATCAAGGGCAGGAAAACATCTCTTTGAATGAGGATGTTTAAATTGTGAGGAAGTAATAAGTTATCAAATAACTTGAGGAATTTGACACGTGGCATATATATGGTACATGAGAATTTCCAGTGAGATAGAGCACCAACCGTCTTCTCCTACAATACGATAGAATCAACGCAATACACTTTGAATAATTTACAACCAAAAGTGACAACAGCTAGTAGACCAAAAGAATTTAAAACAATTGTTCCATCATACATTGTTTATCTGCAGAATTATTTTCAGATGATTCGGGGGCACACCTTATGAGTTTCTTTATTTTATTAATAAATGTTCCCCTTATGTTTCTCATTGTATTTTGCAAATTATTGGTGGGCATGCCCCCCCCCCCCCCCCCTCCCCGACCCGTCCCCAGTCTCTAGTATGCAAATTATTATTTTATTATTGCATATATATACTGGTATAATCATTGTCATGCATGCTATCTTTATAGATAAGAGAGAAACAGGATACACTTGAAATGAAAGTGAAAGGCTTAAGCTCTCGAGGCAAGTAAACAGATTACTTAAATTACAATTCACAAACAAGAAAGTTGTTAAGTGCAAAAAAGGACTTGTGCTCTGTTATGTTTACTTAAGTGATTACTTAATAATACCATCCAAACTATAAGTGATAGCTATTAAAGGGTGTGTATATATTTAAGAGCTCAAAGGCCAAGTGTGTAGGAGGTTGGTATTAGCATAGCAATTGATGCTATTTAATTTACTTAGAACATTTACGATATAGGTGGGGGCTGTAAAATAAATAAGAACGTAGACACTATGAAGATGTATTAAAAAAAGGGGGAACTCACAAGGATGTGAGTGTTTTGGAGTTTGATATTAGCAAACTAACTTATGTTGTTACAAGATCATTTAAAGCTTCTACCCACCTTATTATTTGGAGGCATATAATTGGTGTTGTTTGCTTTGAACATTTATGATAGAGGTGGGGGATGTCAAAGAGAATGAAACTTAATAGGGACATATCCTGAACAATCAAGTTCAGATGAATGATAAAACTTGGGTAGGGATGTAAACTTCGTAATGAAAATATCTTTATTGCAAAATTTCAAGAACTTTATGATGGTTCTAACTATTAATGAGACATATCACGAGTCCTTGACATGCTACATACTGTATATGTAGACTTGTTTTGGAACCATGCAGGGCAGGCTAAACAAGTTGAGATTCATTGTTATTTGAATGAATACTTGGATACCACATACAATGTATATTGTATAATCAAACTTCTATTTCTGGGGATATAGCCTTTCTATTTTGTTTATATATCTGTACCCATCTTATTTTCATTATTCATTGTTTATTCAAATTTGTGTAATAAACACACTAATTAACTAATGAAAATGTGGTAAATAAGGTATTGTTTTAATGAACTATCTAACATGCTGATTATGCAACACACATACGATGCATTCTATAGATGCCAATGGGGATGATGTTAGTGTAACCATAGCAACCAGCATCCCATTACCTCTCTGCTCCAGCGGGCACGTATCCCTGGACAAAGATCATCATTCCTGGAGCCGTGGGGCCATTGAAGATGGTGCTCATGAAGGGCACAGGCTGTAAAGGAAAAGGGAACAACACAAGCTTAAAATATATATCAATAATATGTTACTGGTTTTCACTATAAAACATATAAAACATTTAACTTTTTTAAGGGACTTAGTATTTAAACATTGTCCAAATCCTCAAAATCCAAAATGGAATTCTAGCGGTTCCCTCATACTTTGTTGTATTCTTATTAACAATACAAGCATGGGACAGGTTTCGGTTTTTCAAAGTTCCCTTTCATTAAAAAGATATTTATGATTGAAGTGTTCAGATGTTAAATTATCCACTGGACCGCGAAAACCGTGTACAAAGTGAGTGCAATGAGTTTAGTGAATATCACTTTGCTTTTTTGCTCATTACTCGGCCATATAACGTCCATTTAACTTGAAAATTTCACTTGAAAATTTCACACAACACCCAGTGGACATATCTAACAATGATATACATTGTATCAACCACGTATCACTTTTTGCACATACATTGTATGTCAACAAAGTTACTAGATCCCTTTAACCGGTAGTTTACTAAATTGTGCCTTTACCATCTACATTAAATACAGAGCCCACTATGGTTGTGTAGACAATTCAACCAGAGTTGGTGCATTTTAAATAACCTACAAATCAAATTAAATCACCTTAATAATGAAATTGTTTCAATTTTGTTATTATTTGATTTAAATCGCAATTGAGATTATTGTGATAAACTAAAGTCACCAACCCTGAACCGTTCTACTCAATGCCAAATGGGGATTAATTGGGATCGGAGACTTCTAGCTAGGAGATTATGGTTATAAGTATTTTCAAAAGGGGTTATTTGATTGGATATATTTATTTTCAAACATTTTCCAAACATTTCATTACAACATAAACAAAAGGTAGAGTTGGCGAAGCATTAAAAGGGGTAGTTCAGTTTTGGTATAGAGGGAGCTGCACAAAATAATTTTTTTTGTGAGATAATGAAAAACTGAGTGTAAAACTGGCAGAATAAACTGTATTTGATCAAAATCGGTTCAGAAACGGCTGAAATATCAATAAATATATGTATCCGATCGTAATAAATCTGGGGCCCAGATTTATTAGATGATTTTTTTTTTTTATTGAAAATGCTTACACTTTTTCAAAAATTTTCAAAAGGGGTTTTAAATAGTTGTTGATGATCTCTCTATTTAATCATTATTTCAACAAAACATTACATGCATAATTTTGTATAAAAAATGGTTGAAACCAATGCTTTTTAGGGAGCACCCTCTTGTGTTTGAATGGCTCTTTTTGAATGATAACAGGCTTTTTACTTAGTTGTTTGTAATTTTCTATACCTTTCGAGCATGGTGGAGTTATAACTATTAGTTTGTAATGTTATTGTGCAGGTTTTGTTACTAAAGCTCAAACTTACCGAAACTGTACTACCCCTTTAAGTCTGATTTTACCACGAGGTAGATAATTATCTGTATAGACTTCCACATGAAAAGCATCCATTAAATACCCAAAAGATCAAGATGTAGATGAAACAAAAGTAACCCTTCACAAATATCTTTGTATTTATAAATGCATGTAACTATTTTTTTTCCTCGATTTAGATTCAAACAATTAGATGGAATAAGTGCATACATACAACTTTTTTTCATCTATGCAGGATCAGATAATCCAAAGACTTAACATAAGATTGTATTTCAACTAATCCAACCCATATAATATGGTTATTTGATAGTACTATCACCAAAAAGCCAACACAGTAAAATAATACTGAAAAAATAAATATGTTATCATCAATTATAGAACTGATTAAATACATATGACAATGAAGAGTGGTAACAGAGATATGTTTTTTTTTCTTCTTCATATCATTGCTATACCTTAATGGTGCACCTGTAAAGTGTCAGATATTGCCCAAAATTACATTTGAGACTTCAATCCTATACCCAAATCATTGTCAGATATGTCCGAAGATGTGTGAAAGTTTCATTGAAAAAGAACACTGCTTTCCTGGTTAAAAAAAAGAAAATTTGTGTCAGCTTTTACAACGAATTACTGTATAACGTGTACATTTCAAAAGTTGCGAGGTTATTGTCTTATTTGAAAGAAAATGTCATTTAATAGCATGCCTGAAAAAATTAGGGCTTGAAATCTCTTTTTCATGGAGTTATAGAGCTAAAACAAACCATCGTCCAATATTTAATTGTGCATTATACGTGTATTCACCCGGTGAGAAAGTTCGCACACGGATTCCACGGAGTACTACATCGCTATGCGTGACCCCTACGTGACCCGCGCAAAAATAACAAGCGGATACTAAACAAAATAACCAAACCTCGCTTAAACTGACTGTACATGTAATTACATATTCTTCATTTTTTAGATCTTTTTCCGTGACATACCTTTACAAATGTCGGCTTCACAATACCTATACCAGAATAAGTACAATATTGTTGTAATATTATGCTAAATCAGTTAAACTCCTTTATTGACCAATATATAGTTTGATGGAGGGACGCATTCGTTTTTCATTCGTAGAATCCAAATTACAGGGCTGTTCGATCTGATTTTTTATGTGTGTGTTACATTCATCCCCATCCGTCAACTGGAAACTTTTCAGACGTTTTGTAAAAGAGGAACTGTCTCTTTAATGCTCTTGAGCTGAATGAGTATCAATGATAGATATCGTCATACTAAAGGGGCATTTAAAAAAATCTAACCCTATTTTATTCTTCTCTTACCGTAAGCCAAACAACACGGTAGAAGAGAAATGTGAAAGCTCCAAGTAATTTTCGTGGAGTAAGACACTTTACTGGTTTCACTTTAAACTTGAGGTTCAAAGGTTGAAACTTGTGTGGGAATTCCACATCATTGGGAATACCCAATACCGGCAAACAATCATGGATTCTATTTGCCCATGATCTACATAGGTTGTATGTATTCTTAAATCCAACTGAAAACAGGGCTGTCAACTTTGGAGAACTGCTTGGAGGGAGATTTTTTTCCTCTCAACTGCCCTCCAAAAGTCACTCAGTGGGGGGTGGGGGGGGGGGGGGGGGGGCATAGAAAAATGAAAGAATTTTATTTATTTTTTTTTCGGCGGGAGGTTTTTTCAAAAACCGGGAGATTGGTGGGACGGCGGGAGAATCAGCGTGGTGGCGTGAGACTCCCTCCAAATGCGGGAGGGTTGACAGCCCTGTTCAAATGCGCTGATAAATTAAATTACAGCATTTTTCCGATGCATCTCATGCACTAGCTGGCTCGAATTTTGTTTAAATAGCTTGGAAGAGGCCTATATAGCTTCCTTATGCACTGTGGTAGAAATCATACAATGTACACGGATGCATACTCAATTCCACAACTTATGCACCTGATACTGTAAGCAGATGAGGTATGGCAAATATTTAATTGGATAACCTTAGAAAAGATTAAACAGGGTCCAGCTAGACTACTGGTAGTTCTAAAATAGGACAGGAATGTACATGTAGGATAGAATCATCTCGACCCCCATGAATCATCCATCACTCACTACTCCCAAGCTGTAGACATGCTCTCATGGATATTTTCCTTGAAAAACATATGTCATAAGAGAACTCTGTAAATAATGAAGGGTTGCATCACTTGATGACAATGAGATCATATGTGACCGGCTATAGCAAAACCCGCACTTGTCGGTAAAAATAAAAATGCATGTTTTCACACCATTAGAAAGGCCTCACCATAAGCTTTCATTTGATGCTTTGTTCTAACTAATTGGTCAATAATTGGTGAAGATATGATCATTTCAATTTTACAATCATAGGTCTTTTACAGACATTGTGTGAACTTAAAATGCCCATTTCTTCAAAACATGAATAACCGACAAGTGCCAGGTTTTGCTATAGCGGGTCACATATGATCTCATTGTCATCAAGTGATGCAACCCTTCATTATTTACAGAGTTCTCTTATGACATGTGGCACAGTGGCAGCAATGGAGCATGTGGCTGTAGCCTTTTCGGACAGACGAGTTATTAGTACAGCTGGTAACTTTTCGCTTGGTCTACATCCATTTTGATCTACTCCCATTTCATCTGCAACCAAAATCAGATTTTAAACGGTTCAGGATTAAAATTAGGAATGAGGATTTAGGTTTGGGGCTGCATGTGTTTGGAGTTGGGGAAATGGAAGTTCAAGGGCAGTAAGGCATCATTTTAAGTAGCCCACATTAAGCAAACATTAAGCAGTCAGTAGTATCCTTGCAGTTGCTATGAAAGGGGAGGGGGCTCCAGGGACTGAGCCCCCTCCTCCCCCCCCCCTTTCCCCGCAGGCTTGCTTTCTTTCTTCTTTGCTAGTTGCTTGTAGTTTTTTTTATAATTGGGCTTTAAAATAGCTAAAATCCAAAAGCTTCCGGGGGCTATGCCCCCTGGACCCCACCAGAAGCAGCTTGCATGTGCTTATGAACTTGCAGGTTGGAGCACCCCCTCCCCCTCCCCCCCCCCCCCCCCTCAAGAATTCCTTGCTAGGACAATGTATCATTGGTAGGCCTTTAATATTTGCAGAGGTATACCAGCAGTAGCTAGTTAGGAATGTGCTAATTAAGTTGCTTGGTCAGAGGACGGTCAGGACTATGTAATCTCCATCAAATGCATTTTTATTACTAGTACATAACATGTATTACAGTGACATGCACGCACAATATGATCAAATTATCAAAGATATTAACATTTTAAAATTACTTGATTAGCAAGGCTGGTCTTGGTACTGCTTGTGTATTGTTACATTATTTGAGATGAAGTGATTTTTTTTAAAATTTAGTTTTGTTCTAAAGTCTTACATAGTAATTTGTCAATTAAAGGGAATTAGTAACTTTGTTGTCTTGTGCAAAAAGTGATGAATGTAGGTGTGTGCGCGCTGGTCCATGGACAAAAGTCATTACTCAATAAACCGCGGACCTCCAGCAAAAATAAGGAAATACGGCAGGGAAAAAAATTAATTTCATTTTTCGGGGGCTACTTTAGAGCTCACCTGCATGAAAATAACACTCACAAATTTGGTTTTGCATTGAACTCTATGCAATTTTTTGGGGGGCTCTTTTGGGCATTCCGGGGGCGAATTCGCCCCGAGTCCCTGTGTATTTTGTTCGCTGAAATAAGGTAACGGGGGCAATGCATGCATGGCAATTGTGTTTGTGACATCATAAGTGCATGAAAGGGCCTGCTTTACATGCAAACCTCCTGATCGAACCATGGACCTCATCTAGCATCAACCTTGCATTCGTATCTGGGATGGCTTGTGATATTTAGCTTAGCATTCCAGCTAGGACCAGGCACCAGATGTTCATATGACCCTTCACCATCCAGACTAATTACATGTTTTATTGAGACGACTACGAGATGACTGATGAAAGGTCATATCAAACAATGTTTCGCGGTGATGCATGCAACTCCCATGCAGTACGTCTCTTGGTATCCCGGCTGTTACTGATTATCTATTATATTAATACGGTAAGCTTCAACCCCCCAAATGACTCCCACTCGAGATATCCTCACCCCGAGAATTCGGCGACTCCCCGACCGTCGGGATCGAAGGATATACGTTTTACGGAGGACAATAAGGTATTCCCGAGTCGCTCCCGCCCCGTGGTCGTCCTCCAGATCGAAGAAAAGGGAAAGTCAGCAATGCGGCATTGCCTATTTAAGGCGCCGAGCATTGACTAACAATTTATCGCCGTAAAATTATTTGTAAGAATATAAATTGGAGTAGATAAAACAAATAATATATGGAGAAACCATTTTAGATATAACACGTTGCGAAACTACCCAGGTTTTGATAAATATCAATATTTATATTACGCGGATGGTATGGTTATGATCGCTATTGCCGATTGGCATTGTGTTTGTAAGTGCATCGACGACAAAATGCGACAACTTCAATTTAGCTGCGCTCATAACACTCTGGCAGAAGGCTGTGCATTGTATTAAGCCAACGGAGTCTTCTTAATCACCCCCGCCGTAACGGAGTTTGTTTGCATAGCTCACTGACCATCGACAATGGTCACTCTTTTGCTCATTCGCTCCGTACACGATTATACATTCTCGCCATCTTGCGGTAAGATTATTGTATTATGCCAGCCGTGAATCAGTGGAAGCTACTACATTTGTACTATACCAGAGAAGACGTCTGGGGGCCGGGGTGTGGGGGGGGGGGGGGGTAGAATGGATGTGGGAGGTATCTGATCATTTATTATGCAATACGTATACTTATAGACAGCTACTATTCCCTTCAAAGGAAAATCAGCATCGGGTTTCACAAGAATATGACAAAATATATACGCCGAAGAACTTAGTTTGGATATGAAAAGCTTAGGGGACACGGGGTTATGTTTCATGCAGGCAATTGTGGTCGAGGGAGGGGGGGGGGGGTGGGGGGGTGGAGCGGCGAAGCTACTTTATTAGCAAGTACACGAGCATAACTGTATCTAATTTAATACATTGACCGGATGTATCGTTGGACGGGGCGGGATTGAGTCGCCCGTGTTTATTTTGTCCTATTTAAAGGGATAGTTGACTATTGGTTAAACTTAACTTTAGTAATCAAAACCTGCACCGTTACGGTACAAAATAATAGTTAAAATTTCACCATGCTCGAAAAGTATACACAATTACAAACGACTAAGTAAATCCTCTGTTATCATTCATAAAGAGTCATTGCAACTCAAGAGGGGGCTTCTAAAAGAATGGTTGGTTTGGGCCATTTTCATACAAAATTGTGCATTTAAAGTTTTGTTAAAATAATGATTCAATAGAGATTATCATCAACAACTTTCCCCCGGTGTAGAATTTTTGAATACAAATATGTTTATGGTGTAGATATTTCATCCGTTTCTGAACCGATTTTGATCAAATAAAGGTTATTCTGTCATTAAAATTGTTTGTTCTTTCAAATTTGACAGTTAGTTCTTCCGTGTCTTACAAACAAATATCAAGGGCACTTCGGGAAATACCAATACTCATACTTTGGGAATAATACATTTTTAAAGTATCGCTATATCATCATCGCCTTTCTCTCACAAAAAACCCGCGGATTTCCGCGGGTACAGCTAGTGCAGTAATAAACAAGTAAAGGGGCTGTGTCATCAAACTTGTGTAACACTCATCAATGCATGATTACCTTTTAGTTGCCTTGCAAAGCGAATAAATTACTTATAATACATTATACATGTATATTACAATTTGAAGATCCTATATGGTCAGTATTCTAGCTTGAATTTGTATAATTGAAAAATAGCTACAAAACAGAAAATGACACGTTTCCACCAGTTTAAACACTTTTGGCTATTTGCTAAGCCCCGCCCATTTGAACTCTTTATTGCCAGGGCGTGGCCATATGATGACATTTCAGGCAGACATTGCATTTATTTGTACAGATAAATGCCAACTTATGCCTACAATCATGCAATGTCACAGGCCTTTTCATTGGAGACTGTGTTTGGGCAAATTGGGAGGGGTAGAAGGGGCGTTCCAACTTCCCATTGGGGATTTTGGAGTTAGATTTCCTTTCAAATGTGTTGTTTTTTCGCAGAGAAACTCTTATCACATTTGGATTCTCTGTGAAGAATTACAAAAGTCAGCTTAAAGACAAACGTTGCTCTCTTTTGAAGTTGGGGCCACTATAAAGACACTGGGGACCGTAGCTTGGGGACTCACTGAGAGTTCTTTAAGAAGTGCCATCTAACACAATAAAACTTTAATCACTTCATCCTGAGCACATAGGGCAGCACAATTTTCAGTTTCTATAGCCGTAGGCAGCCCATCTTTCAGTTACTACATGTACATAGTGTATAGCCTAAAGTAGCACATTTTCAGTTTAAATAAAGCCTTTTTCTATAGCCAGTTTCTACATAGCTAGGGGGAGGGGGGGTCCTGTGCCCCCCCCCCCCCACCCATGATTTTGTAAAACAATAACATAAAAGGGGGGGGGGGGGGGGGGGGGGGGAGTTAACAAAGAAATACATAAGGTGTGCCCACCCAATAAGTTGTGTGCCCCCAAATCTGTCCGACCACACTACGCCACTGCATTGTCCTATACTATACTTGGTGAAAGCCACAAAAAGGAAGCTATACATGTACGTCCCCTGTTGAATTTGTGCATTTCATGAACTTCCTTTCTGTAACTGGAGAATAACACCTGTAGCCTGACCAGCTAGAAGACAGAAGGTATCATTTTTTTTTAAAGGTACACTTAAGTATTGGTACTTCCCGAAATGCCCCTTGACAATAAATTGGTTGGTTTTAATTCCATTTGAAAGTTCCTTGAATAAAACATGTAAAATGAGAATCATTCCCTTTCAAATGCTCTCGTAGTTGAACAGTTTTATTTCAAGATATTTTATTCATAAGTCTACCGGCCGGGGGACATTTTGACTGTTTAGAAAAATACAAAAAATGCTTATAGACTACTTTGAAAAAAAATCTAAATAGGTTTTTAAATAGTTGTTGATGATATCTCTATTAAATCATTTTTTTAACAAAACACCAAATTTATGCACAATTTTGTATGAAAAAATGGCTAAAACCAATGAGTTTTTAGAGAGTACCCTCTTGAGTTGTAACGGCTCTTTAAAAAAATGATAACAGGGTTTTTACTTAGTCGTTTGTAATTATGTATACCTTTCGAGCATGGTGGAGTTATAACTATTAGTTTGTACCGTAATGATGCAGGTTTTGGTTACTAAAGTTAAACTAGTTTGACCAATACTCAACTATCCCTTTAAAGCTAGTTCAGATTCATGAATCAGATGCACGGTACCATCTTGCGAATGCCTTGTGCACAGTGAGAAATACACACTGGTTCACGTATACATAGCGTGCACAAGCTAGCCTAGTTACAACTGTCAGACAGGTTGGGACCATCCAGTAAACCCCAGCATGCATGACAATCTGTACAGTAAGTCTTCTGTATGACCACAAGACTGAGGATTAATTAAACATATATATATATACATGTATATGTCAGCAGCCTCTGGTTATGACTGGCTATCAAATCCCACACGGGTGCAACACATCATTCAATAAAACTCTTCTGAGTATCTGTTGTCACATTCTAAAGTTATGTTATACCAAGGAGGTATAAGTTTTGGTTATACGCTGCTTACCCATGACACATGTACACTTTTGAACTAGATGTGTCATAGCTAGCAGCACTTAATAACCTCAATTAGTTATTATCATTATTATTCATTATCATTGTGGTTATGATTGTTATCCTTAAAATAATAATATTATTATTGTTAAATGATAAAGTTCTACATTGTTTTTGAACAATCATCTGCCATAAGTGAAGAGTTGAAATGTTTATCATCATCATCATCATCATCATTACATATTCATATCTTCATCATCACATCGCCAACATCATAATTACTAATATAGATATTTATCCCTACAAGTATATTTGGTCGTGTGTCATGAACTCGCCTCCAAATAGGGTGGAGCCGTTACATTTTTGGGATTTTTTTTTTGCATTTTACTTAATATTTTCAAAACCAAAAATCCATTCTTAACAAATTTGGTATCATTTGAAAGGGCTATCAAAATGCTATCATTCTGCAAAGTTTCAAAGGTATACCTCTATTTAAGATCGAGATACAGCCGTTTGAAGGTTAAAGCCGGAGGGTGGAGCAGGAAGCGGCGCCCGTGTACAAAGTCTATGGGGAAAGGACTCTCAAAGCGCAATTTTTCTTAAAACGTTAATAACTTTGTCAAAACTACATGTATAACTTTAATTTTGGTATCAAATGAAAGCTTACACATTGAACTTTAATGTCAAATGATTGAAAAGTGTCTTTGCCAAATATTTTTTTTATTAAATCAACACAAACAAAGAAAATTTGGGGTTTCCTGTACAGACTCTATGGGGGCACAATCTTGACCGATAAATTTTGTGAATTCTTGGTAAAAACGTTAATATCTTCAAAATAAAAGGTTTCAGAATACAAATTTGGTATCAAATTAAAGCTTACTTATCAAACTGTATTATGGCTCATCATATTTAGGCTTTACTCTATATTCCATTCATCTAGTGACTCCAACTTAGTGAAAATTATTGATTATTTAAAAAAAAAAAATTCATGAAGTATGAATGAAAAAATATCCTGTAAAATAATAATTTACCCCATACAATATTATATTGCTGTGAAGGTCTAAGTCTGCTCTGCAAGAAAACATTATAATTTCTTGTCTAGAGCTACTTTAGAAAAAGTTATCAGGAAATTATTGACCTCTAAAACTGTAAACAAAATGTCATGTTTTGGTCAATATTCCAATTAACTGTACACCCAGTGTTATTTCTGAGTGCATATTTGGGTTCCTTGGGTAATTTCCTTTCAGAAAATGTATAGTTTCGATAGGGTAGGGGGTCTTCCTCAGAAAATATTTGCTCTCAACTGTAACATTGTCCCGCAGAAGCCCAAAATGGCATGCAACGCAAAAGGAGGCGACCTCACGACGCATGACCATTTACACAATCTTCATTTTCATTACTTTTAGACTCTGGCAGTGAACTAAAAGAAGAAGATATCAAGGTTTTATGGTTTAAAATAAATAAAGAAGTCACCTATTGTACATACAGTTATCACACTTGGCCGTTGCTAAAGTTTGATCTAAATACCACAGGTCATTAACAACTAGAGCTAAGAGGCACATGCATGATTGTGGGTTGAACTTTTGATCTTTTACTAGTCTTATCAAGTAAACATGTTGTTTGCATGATTTTGTTTCCGGGTACAAAAGGAATCCAGGATAGTAACTTTGCACCTTCCTTCCACACGTGATTGTCACTCAATGTCTGCATGATCCAGTAACAAGTCTCAGATATTGACTGGCAGACACAGCTCGATCACTACATGTCCATAACCCTGAGATTAAAGGGATCTAGTAACATTGTCTTACTCCTCAAAATTTACCTAGAATAATAGTGGTTTTTATCATACCTTGTAGTATCTGTATTACCAATAGAAGCATTGAACAGGTTTTAGTTTTTTGTTTTTTCCTTTCGTTAAAAAGTGTTCCAATTTTTAATTATCCACTGGAAAGTTACGACTGTGTACAAAGTCAATGCAATGAGTTAGTGAATATTACTTTGCATTTTTGCTAATTACTTGGCCATATAATATCCACTAGCAAATTACCCGTCACCAGATCGAAAATGTCGAAAAACCGTGGTCTCGGCCTCAAAAATGTCGAAAATTTTCTACGACTACACCCCCCCCCCCCCCCCCCCCCCCCCCCCCCACCCCTAGTCTGGTGGCCAACTCTGAAAAAGTAGCCTAGAAATCGATTTAGGGAGTTCTGAATTGTAGGGGTTGGAGACAAGTATTTTCTGAAAGAGTATACCCTAGAGCTCATGAGTTTGCTTGTCTCCAGAATTGAAAATTGGTTTCCTGGGAGATATATGGTTGCCATGGTAACAGCTTCGTAAATTTTATAGAAAATGACAATATTTCGAAAAATTATCATTTCAAGGCCGTGATGAGTGAACTTTCTTCTTAAAAAATATGTTTTCAGATGTGGGTAAGATTCCCTAAAATGATTAGAGACTTTTATCAGGCAAGGTCAAAGGTAAAGGTCAAAGTTCATAGGTCAAAGTACAAAAAATTAGTGGAAAAAGTCATGTATTTGTACATTGTATTGATATCTTTAATCTTCCAATGAATTCGCATAATTGAAACTGCTGGAAACAAATAATTATGGATAGAATGTATTATTACGATTCCAAAGCTGTATTTTCTGTCATATAGGACCATTTTACAAGGGAGATATGACATTTTTACGGTAACAATGTAAATGCCGCGATATATAGTAGTGCAATGTACACATTACATGTGTTATCCTATGCAAAATGTATACAGTGCTACAAACATTTTGCTAGTCAAGTGGGATGTCGGGAAAATTGAACGCTAAGGTTATTCAGCAATATAAACTGGGAAATGACTTGATGTTAGCATAACTGAGGTATGCTGAATACGATAAGCCTCGTTTCAAAGTGAAATTTTTAGCTTTTGACCCCCTAATTTGCATAAACAAAATGGCGGCCGAAATTGTGATTTACAAACATTCTCATATCGCATGCCTGTTATCATGAAGAGATAGGAGTTACAAATTGAATATTTCTACCTATTTAATGATAGTCGTGCAAATAATACGAACCTTGTATCGTAGTAAGTTATATTTACTCTTACGAATATGGAAATTAATGACTGGCATTAAAACAAATCACATTTTCGTAGGGATCTATAGTAGCATTGTCAAAATCCTCAAAATGTACAATACTTGGGTAGCGGGTCATACATACCTGATTGTATTCATACGTATTACCAACAGAAGCATGGAATAAATTTAATTTTTTTTGACAAACTGTGTACAACGTCAGTGCAATGCTATAGCGAATTTCACTTTGCCTTTTCGCTCAATACTCGACCATATAACATCCATTAATTATGACATTGTCACACATTAATAACACATTCAAAATATACCCTTGATCCACTATTTGCCGGTTATTGTACATTTCAAAACTGACAGTTACTAGTTCCTTTTAAATGATTCGTTGTCTTTTGTTCAATTTAAGTTACTCAAGCGCACACTGAAGTGTCTTAATGCCGAGTATTAGGGCTTGGTAAAATAATTAGGACATTAATAAAACAATATATAACATCCATTAATTATGACATTGTCACACATTAATAACACATTCAAAATATACCCTTGATCCACTATTTGCCGGTTATTGTACATTTCAAAACTGAGAGTTACTAGTTCCTTTTAAATTATTCGTTGTCTTTTGTTCAATTTAAGTTACTCAAGCGCACACTGAAGTGTCTTAATGCCGAGTATTAGGGCTTGGTAAAATAACTAGAAATTGCGCGCTCGGCGGGTCGCGCAGCCGAGCACATGTATCCCCCGAACCAATTGCATTGCACTTTTGTGGGTTGTAATATTGTGAACTGAACAAGTTTGGTGGTGTACGTTGTTCTACTAGGCTGGCAGTAGCCTTTGGGCAAGGCCTCGCGCGCTGTTTGTCCTCCGAGCAGGGTCTGATTAATAGACAAGGCGATGTGCGCTTACAGCAGTGATCGCTGGACTGAGCCGCGTCAGCGGCGAGGCCTTTGCTAACTTGCGGAGCTCATTAATATTGGCATATGTAACAGGCTCTTACATTATGCAGCAGTTAAAAACAATTGCAGCCAATCGTCATTGTTTAGGGTTTTGAACAAGGTGTTATACTTGGATTTGTTTATCAATTATAGGGGGATCAGTATTCAAGTGTACTAGAGTCTCTAGAGAATCATATGTCAAGTAAGTTTTCAAATGACTCAAGTATTAATTAATTTGCTGTTTGATAATGGATTTATTGAAAATATTACTTCATTTTTTTCTCATTCTAACAATCTATACCTATGCAAAGTAGATCCCCTGATCTTTCTTTTCATCCCTCAGCTGAGATATTTGCAATAATTGTGCATGGCCCTGGTACTTTTTAGACATGTATTTCTGGATTTGATGTCTGAACCTAAATCTCTTACACACAACATGTGTAATGTGGAAATTCAGATAATTTGTTGTTGAAACATGAGCCTATTACCTCTGGGCTGTTCCCTACATCTGCCTGGCCTGTGTCACTTCCACCTGCTGCCTCTGGGCAGTTTCTTTCATCTGCCTGGCTTTCTACACTTTAGCCTGCTGTCTCTTGGTGGTTTCCCTCTCCTGTCTGGCCTATTTTACTTCAGGTTGCTGCCTCTAGGCTGTTTCCTGCATCTGTTTGTTCTGTTTCACTTCAGTCTACTACATCTGGGCTGTTTTTCTCATCTTTCTGTTTTGTTTCACTTCAGCCTACTGCCTCTGGGCTGTTTTATTCATCTGCCTTACTTGTCTTACTTCAAACTGCTGCCTCTGAGCGGTTTCTTTCTTTGGCCTGTTTCACTGGAGCCTGGTGCGCCTAGGTGATTCATGCTCTCTCCTAGCTTTCTTCACAGTCTGCTACTGGGTGATGAAATTTACGTTTTGTTGCCTAGCGTGTTTTACTTCAGGCTGCTGCCTCTGGGCAGTTTCCCTCATCTGTCTGGCTTGTTTCACTTGTCTGAGCTTGTTGCCTCTGGGCTGTTTCTTGCATTTGACTAGCCTGTTTTACTTAAAGGGATCTAGTAACTTTGTTGAGATGTGCAAAAACTGATGAATGGTTGATGCAATGTATACTGTTGTTATCTCATATGTCCTCAGGGTATTGTGTGAAAATTTCAGGTCAAATGGACAATGTATGGCCAAGTAATGAGCGAAAATGCAAAGTGATATTGGGTGATATTCACCAACTCACTGCATTCACTTTGTACAGGGATGAAAATCTCGCCCGGAGATTTTCTTATCTAAATACTTCAATCATACATATCTTTGTAATGAAAGGGAAATTTGAAAAACCGAAAGCTGTCCCATGATTTTATTGTTAATACGAATACAACAAGGTATAAAGGAACCGCTAGAATTACAATTTTATTTTGAGGATTTGGACAATGTTACTAAGTCCCTTTAAGTTTGCTGCATGTTGGTGGTTTCCGGCGAGTTACCTTCTCACATACACAGAGCTGATTGTGTGATTGTATGAGTTATGTGTACATGTACGCTATACGATCTCAGAACCGATTCTTCTCGGAACCGAGACATGGGTATGGAATCAGAATCGACTCCAAGCTGGGGCAGAACCGCCCAAGCCTACTTCATACCAAATAAGAAAATAATCGGACAAGAACTCGGACCTGTAGAGCGGTCACAAGGTAATCTTAACTATTTCTTTATATCATGGTTACCATGGCAACCATGAATCCGCCCCACACCAAAATCAATAGGCTTCATCCTCTTTCCTTAATACACCTTCATACCAAATAAGAAAATGATCGGACAAGAACTCGGACCTGTAGAGCGTTCACAAGGTAATCTTAACTATTTCTTTATATCATGGTTACCATGGCAACCAGGGCTCCGCCCCACACCAAAATCAATAGGCTTCATCCTCTTTCCTTAATACACCTTCATACCAAATTAGAAAATGATCGGACAAGAACTCGGACCTGTAGAGCGTTCACAAGGTAATCTTAACTATTTCTTTATATCATGGTTACCATGGCAACCAGGACTCCGCCCCACACCAAAATCAATAGGCTTCATCCTCTTTCCTTAATACACCTTCATACCAAATTAGAAAATGATCGGACAAGAACTCGGACCTGTAGAGCGTTCACAAGGTAATCTTAACTATTTCTTTATATCATGGTTACCATGGCAACCAGGACTCCGCCCCACACCAAAATCAATAGGCTTCATCCTCTTTCCTTAATACACCTTCATACCAAATTAAAAAAATGATCGGACAAGAACTCGGACCTGTAGAGCGTTCACAAGGTAATCTTAACTATTTCTTTATATCATGGTTACCATGGCAACCAGGACTCCGCCCCACACCAAAATCAATAGGCTTCATCCTCTTTCCTTAATACACCTTCATACCAAATTAGAAAATGATCGGACAAGAACTCGGACCTGTAGAGCGTTCACAAGAAAATCTCTGCGGCGGACGCGGCGGCGGCGGCGGCGGCGCGACGAGGCCAAATCCATAGTATCCCCCGAAGTGGTTCGGGGAGTGGTTCGGGGGATACAATTAGGACATTAATAAAACAATATATAACATCCATTAATTATGACATTGTCACACATTAATAACACATTCCAAATATATAGCCTTGATCCACTATTTGCCGGTTATTGTACATTTCAAAACTGAGAGTTACTAGTTCCTTTTAAATGATTCGTTGTCTTTTGTTCAATTTAAGTTACTCAAGCGCACACTGAAGTGTCTTAATGCCGAGTATTAGGGCTTGGTAAAATAATTAGGACATTAATAAAACAATCAGACTGCAGAAGTATAGAACACTCACAATAAAATACAAACCCTTTATTTGCATCTAAGCAACATGGCCGCTAAATATCATGACAGTTATTACACAAAGAAAATGTATTATATAATTTATCTAAATTCATTTTACCAGCTACCTCTAGAGGCAGTTCTGTTTCGAACTCTGATTGTCAAAATGATGTCAAGAACATTTTAGATGATAAGTAGCACAAACATGAAAAGAATAATGCTGACCATTTTCATTTTCAATTGACTAAAACGTCCATTGTAGTCTATAATTTCAGAATTATTCGTACATCAAGACGGTTACAGCTCGTTATTCCGAAGGTTCATTATTCCGAAGAAGGTTTATTAGTCAGAAAATAAAATAGGATTCGTTAATCCGAAAATGAAATCAGGTTAGTTATAAAAAAATGAAAATTAAATCGGGTTTGTTATAACACTAGCATTTGTGTTTGTTTATTTACTTTAGAGCCTGGATTAAGCATGCCCCTTCCCCTATCCCTTGGCCATGTTGGTCATACCAATCAAACATTTGCGTTTGTTTTATCTTTGTATTTGATTAAGCAAGCCCCCACCCTCTTTTCCAGGTGGCTATGCTAGTCTGAACCGTTTATAGTATTCATCAAGCTGCACATCGACTTCTTGTGAATAGACATGAAACCCCGACGATCATCCCGGGAGGGCCAGGTTCCTAACGGCCACAGACTCACAATACTCATGGATGCTCTCACCATGAGTGTCCAGTTAGCTTCCAATAATCAATTCAAATGTCAAATCTGCTTGACTTGATGATATCCGATTATGAGCAAATGGAACACCTAGTCCAGGCGACCCCAACTTGCTCTTGAACATGCTCAATGCATGCATGAGCACCAACAACATCCCGAAGCTCTGGAGGAAAGCCAAAGTTACCTACTTGTTGAAGCCTATGGTAAAGACACAGTCAGTCCAAATGCTGTGCCATACGAGCGGTTTATCTTCAACAACATCGCCCCATTCGTGGATGAACCCATCCCGGAACTATCAAGGTTAGGTCAGGGAAGGCAATAGGCTATTCCTAAACTCATTGACGGCTATGATCATCAAGATGATACATAAGCTATTCACCGGAGTTGCTTTATTTGACCCTTTATGCTGCCTACGACACGTTGAATCGCCATGATCCCCACCAGGGCTGTCGTGTTTGTTGTACAATCATATATTATTATTTTTAATGGGTGGAAGATGGCAACCTTCTCGTGGTCCACCCTGTTTGGAAACCTTCCTTACTAATGCCATCAACCAGACATGCGCAACCAACAACCTAGTGTATCAGCGATGACTTCCCCAAGTCAACCTACGAATTGCCCTCCTCGGGGCAAAACGTTTCGTAATGGCCCTTATCAAGGCCAATCATCTCGCATAATAGGGATATCTCTCCGCATATACAAAATTAGTGCGGAAGGTATGTCACGCGCAAAAAAGTGACTACCTCGCTAGATCAGCAAAGGATCTCGACATCGACATTATCCTCCTACAAGAAACCCATATCCGTGATGAGACGTGTGCATCTAAGCTCCGCGTCTACGGCTTCAAGCTCATCGCGGCCGTGCACCACGCCAAGTAAGGTCTACCCGACAGACGTTTATGTCCTTGAGGAATCCTCCAATAATGACATCTTCACGGCCACCGTAAAGGTTGGAGATATACCAATCACAAACATAATTATACAAACCACAACAAAAACGAACTGGCCCTCTCCTGCACTTCAGACCCCTGCCCACCCTGAAGTCCATGCTGGAGATTTCAACAGACACCACTCATCATAGGGCTATGCCAAAGATGACGAGAATGGAGGGCAACTGGATATGTGGGCATCAGCCTGCGACCGTTACCTCCTTCATGATGATGCCAACATCGTCCAGCTTTAATCCATATTGGTGTAGAGATACCTCTTATCCAATCAAAGCCCCAACCAGGAGGGAACTTTAGGAAAGCTGACTGGAAAGCCTTTACAGATGACGTGGAGAAGCAAATCACCAATCTTGAACCAGTCCCCAAAAGCTTCACATCCTTCTGCAATATCCTCAAGGACACTGCCAAGAAACACATCCCTCGTGGCTTTCGTAAAGTCTTCACACCTTGCAGGCTGCCAGAATCAGAAGAGCTCCTCAAGCAGTATGAATCCACTTGTGATCCAGACAATGCAACATGACTCTTGGATTCCCTTGACACAGCTAGACAAAAGCGCTGGCAAGAGACGGTAGAAGATATCAACTTGACACACTCGAGCCGGAAGGCTTGGAACCTTCTTCGACATCTTGGAGCAGCAACCCCGATTCAACATCAACCTCCTGAAGTAACAACAAATGCTGTTGCTTCACGCCTGCTCCTCAATTCCAAGGTACCTTCTACACAGGCATCACGTAAAGAAGTCAAGAAGAACCTTTCCTAGTCCTACTCAACATCAGCAAAGACTTCCCGACTTGCAAGACCTTACACTAGAGAAGTTGTCGACATTGGTCTCTCATCCACAAAATCAGGGAAAGCAGCGGGAATTGATGGAATCTACCCAGAATTCCTGAAAAACCTTGGACCAAAAGGCCGCGGCTGGCTGGCCTCATTCTTCACATACATGTACATCCACTCTTCCGGAGGTATCCCAAAGGCTTGGAGAGAGGCTAAATTGATTGCGATCATTACACCAGGGAAAACTGCGAACGATCCTGCAAGCTACCATCCCATCTCTCTTCTGTGCACATCCTACAAATCGTTCGAGCGTCTCCTTATGGTCAGGCTGAGCCCATTGGTAGAACCTGTGCTACCAAGAAGCAAGCAGGCTTCAGACCAAAAAGGAGCTGTTCCGACCAAGTCTTAGCCCTCACTACCTTCATCGGGGCAGGATATCAGCGCGCCCTCAAAATGGGTGTGGCACTGATTGACCGCTCATCAGCCTACGATGAGGCATGGCCTGCTACTCAAAGCCTCCCGCATCTTCAAGTGTCAGACAACCATGCACATCCTTGCTTCCATACTCAGCAACAAAAGATTCAGATTTTCACTTGGAGAACAAACAAGCTCAGCTAGAACCCTCAACGACGGCCTCCCTCTAGGATCTGTCTTGGCCCAGATGCTTTTCAACATCTATGTAAGTGACATGCCGGAGACTACTTCCAGGAAATTTGCATATGCAGATGACCTTGCACTAGCTACCCAATCCACCGATTTCAACGTACTTAGCACAACCCTCACCGAAAACATAAAGAAGATATAGGACTACTTTACCTACTGGCGCCGCCGTCCCAATCTCAATAAGACTACAAGCACTGCCTTCCACCTTAGTAACCGGCAAGCGAAAAGAGAACTGAAGGTCACCTTCTGTGGCAAAACAGTCAAGCATGAATACCTTGGAGTTACCCTGGACCGCATCCTCACCTATCGTGAACATCTCAAGAGGGTTTCTGGAAAACTGAAGACCAGAGTAAACATTGTCCGGAAGCTTGTAGGAAATAGCTGGGGTTCAGGCACACAAACCCTCCGAACAGCCTGCATAGCACTAGTCTACTCTGTTGCAGAGCTGCTCATCAGTGTGGATAGAGAGCTGCCATACCAAGAAGGTAGATGTAATTTTGAACTCAGCTATGAGAATAATTACTGGCACCCTTAAGTCAACACCTCTTCAATTGCTACCTGCTCTCTCCCACATCGCTCCCCCTGGTGTACGCAGACAGGAGATAATGCGCAAGGAACTACACCGCACCTCCACCAACCCAGACCTACCTATCCACGAGGACCTAGGGAACCTACCCAAAATGCGCCTTGAATCACGGACACCCTTTTGGACTTCTGCAAAGTCTCTAGAAGAGTTTGACCTGAAAGGCGCAAAACCTGGGCGAAGTCCGACTTCCCTAACCAATACCTTGTACAGGACCCTACGTCAGAGCCAGCAGGCTTCAACCTCCCCAGAAAGCAACGGGTGACTCTGAACAGGATAAGAACACTCCATTGCAAGGTCAGCCCATCATCTCCATCGATGGAAAATGAAAGACAGCCCTGCGTGTGACTGCGGGAATCCAGACCAGACAGTGCAGCATGTGGTAAATGACTGCCCTCTCCGATGTTTCCCTGATACTTTTGAGGGGATACATCAGACAACAGATGCTTGAATTTATAAAATGTGTATATATGTCATACGAAACAAACAATTATTTGTATGTTGGGGGTTGGGGGGGGGGGGGGGGGGGAGGGGGTCCTCAACGGTATAACCGCATAAGATAGATGACGCATTACGCACGAGGTATGCAGCCTCATTTTAGATATTGTTCCTGCCTCATGTATTTCTGTTTGCTGGTAATATAGGCTTTGGTGTTTAAATGTAGAATGGCTGATGTGGGTCAACTTCAATATTGTTCTACAGCACCTTTATATCCATATTGTATTGTTATCAGCTTTGTTCTTTGATTGAAGAAAACACCAATTGCTTGTCAGGACCGGCTCTACGATGAATGCTTATTTTAACAATGAACATTGTTTTCAAAAGCATTATACCCCACCTCAAAGACTCCATCTGAGACGCCGGTGACTATTAAAGTATAATCAGCATATGGAAACACATGTTTCAGATATTATCAGGTGACCATCGGTCGCATTATGCAACTGATGACCCTAATAAATCATAAACATGAATGTTGAATAGAAAATTAGTCTTTTCCCCAGTTTATATTCTCTAAATTCCCTTAGCGTTAAACTTTTCCAGATATTCAACTGGACTAGTCATTTGTATTACTGTATAGATTTTGGATAGGATAGCACAGTCATGTACTGTGTGCTTTGCACTTAACTGGGCAGTTTCAATTAGATAATTCATTTGAAGTTGAAATACACCGTGTCCCAGAAAAAACGAAACCGGGTTTCATGGCAGAAATTTTCTGTCATAATGAATAATTTAATTGATGATATATATATGCCTGGAAAGCTCTGTGTCTCTTCTTTCATTTGATGTGCAACTTATGGCACATACTTCAAGCATGACTGAATTAGAACAATGGAAAGTGGTGTTACCAATATTCAATTTGCACGCATAAATTTGAAGTTTGGGTGAGTTTTAAGAGTTGTAAACGTACTTATTTTTAAAAAGGACAAACACCACATAAAAGTTCATAATCTTTTACATGACACCTCATGCTAAAAAAATAAATGATTTATGCCAGAGAACGAGTACGATGAAAACATGCCTGATTTCTGCCCGAATGAGTGAAAGTTGAGTAAGAAGTCGCTCAGCTTTCCTGACTAGCAGCTGACAATGGACTTTGATGCATGAGTGAATTTACACAAACATGGGGATCAGGAAACAGGCTAGATCAGGAAAGTTACTCATTTGGGCTGGAATCAAGCATGTTTTCATTGTATTCGTTCTCTGGCATATATAATTGATTTTTTAATCATGAGGTGTCATATAAAAGATAAAATTATGAATTTTCATGCGGTGTCTGTCCTTTTTCAAAATAAGTAGGTTTACTACTCTTAAAACTCTCCCCAAAACCTCACCCAAACTTGCAATTTCTGCGCGCAAATTGAATTTTGGTAACACCACTTTCTATCGTTCTAATTCAGTAATGCGTGAATTATGTGCCATAAGTTGTATATCAAATAAAAGAAGAGACACATAGCTTTTCAGACATATATATATCATCAAGGAAATTATTCATTATAACATAAACTTTCTGCCATGAATCCTGGTTTCGTTTTTTCTGGGACACGGTGTATATCAGTACAACATTTTTGTACTTCGACCTTGCGCGATGAAAGTCTTCAATCATTTTAGAGCATCTTTCCCACATCTCTCTTTTTGACAATGTTCCTTCAAAAATAGTATTTGTTTTAATACCAGTCACTAATTTGCATATGAGTGCATATTAGATACTGGGACACAAGAACGTGACATTGACACCAAAATATTAATTGCTGTAAAAAGCAATGCAAACACATTTATTTACAAGTTTAACCATTGTCCAACTCAATCCAAAAGTTAGAAGATAGTTCAATAACTCCAAGTAGTCTTTTTAGCAGTTTGAAATTTTATTGTTTCAGTGCTCACGTACGTAACATGGTGTCCTCCTAATGTATGATTACATGACTAAAATACTTCATTCAAAATCATAACTGGGTAGTTCCATTTCCTACTGCAACTTGTCCATAATGAAACATGACATGAAGTTCTGACCCTGATATGGCTAATGTTATACCACATATATTGCAGGACACCGTTACGTAAGTGAGCACTGCAGGAATATTTAATTTAATTATCATTTCTGCATGTTAACCAACCAAATACCCCTAATTGTTTACTTAAGATCAGTTTTCTTCTTTCATGTGTGGGTTTGTTTTAATGCATACTTTCAAACTTGCTGACAAAATATATGTTAAAGACAATATTACGTATGTAACATGGACACCAAACTATGAAAATATAAATAAGTGAAATAAAATGTAGCAGGTACTTCATTTCAGTGACCCAGAGGCAAAAACTACTTATTGCTGGTATTTGGAGCTGTAATACCTTGGATTGTGACTTGCTGACAAAATATATTTTTAGGGCAATATTACGTATGTAACATGGACACCAAATAGTCAAGTCATATATGAAAATAAAGATAATTGAAATAAAATGAAGCAGTACTTCACTTCAGTGACCGAGAGGCAAAAACTACTTATTGCTGGTATTTTGAGCTGTAATACCTCTGATTTTGATGATGTGGAGAGCCTGTTAGCCATCTCGATTTTTAGTGCTCACGTACGTAACCATACGATACAAGGTGGACACCAAAAGTATATGGGGTTCTATGTGCGATCGAGGGCCGATTGAAAAACAACAATTCCGTAGTTTTGTACCAGACACCTATTCAGACACCCAGGGTATTTTATTTCAAAGTTGACAGTCTACCAGATTGAAAAACATGTGGGTACATGACGCATGCTTATGTACGTAACAGGTGGACACGAAAGCAAAGACAAATGAACATAGACAAATTTTATACATAATGTAATCGATAGACAAAGCAGCACTTATTTTTTCCTTTCAGACTTGGGTCTTGGATGAGAATAACATTGGCAGAATTAACTGATCACATTCATGAGATGAATGCTGACTATATCTTACGTACGTAACATCTAGGACACCAAGAGTTACGTACGTGAGCATGTTTTCATTTGCTCTCTATTTTGAAAAAATGTTATCATATTGAAATAAACAAGATTGGTCTGGAATCGCACACCAATGTTCTCAAACATATTTAGTTAAGGAAAGTGCAGGCCATAAAGAGAAGTATTTACTTAGCATGATTTATCATTATGTTATTAATGTCACATTTTGGTGTCCTTTTTTTAAGAAAATATTTCAGAAAAATTGAATTTACTAAAGATCAAAATGTTCATGTCTCCTAAATTTATCTTATGTATCACCTGGCTATATATGGAATACAAAGAAGTAAAATATGACCCTTAAAGTGACAAGAATATAGTTTTGTAATGAATTAAAGTCACAAGAAAAAAATCTCTCCAGTATCAAATATGCACTCATATTCGTAAGAGTAAATATCACTTACTCCGATATAAGGTTTGTATTATTTGCATGGCTATCATTAAATAGGTAGAAATATTCAATTTTAACTCCTATCTCTACCTGATAACAGACATACAATATGAGAATATTTGTAAATTACAATCTCGGCGGCCATTTTGTTTATGCAAATTAGGGGGTCAAAAACTAAAAATTTCACTTGGAAACAAGGCTGATCGTATTCAGCATATCTAAGTTATGTAAACAACAAGTAATTTCCCAGTTTATAGTGCTGAATAACTGTATCCTTCAACTTTTCCAGACATCCCGCTTGACTAGCAAAATGTTTGTAGCCACTGTATACATTTTGCATAGGATAACACATATAATGTGTACATTGCACTATATCGCGGCATTTACATTGTTACCGTAAAAATGTCATATCTCCTTTGTAAAATGGTCCTATATGACAGAAAATACAGCTTTGGAATCGTAATAATACATTCTATCCATAATTATTTGTTTCCAGCAGTTTCAATTATGCGAATTCATTTGAAGATGAAAGATATCTGTACAATGTACAAAAACATGATGTTTTCCATTAATTTTTGTACTTTGACCTGTGAACTTTGACCTTTACCTTCGATCCTACCTAATGAAAAGTCTCTAATCATTTTAAGGAATCTTTCCCCACATCTGTAAACATCTTTTTTAGTAGAAAGTTCACTTCATCATGGCCTTGAAATTATAATTTTTGAAATATTGTCATTTTCTATAACATTTACGAAGTTGTTTACCATGGCAACCATATATCTCTCAGGAAACCAATTTTCAATTCTGGAGACAAGCAAACCCCTGAGCTCTAGGGTATACTCTTTCAGAAAATACTTGTCTCCAACCCCTACAATTCAGAACTCCCTAATCCATTTTTTTTAAATCTGGCCACCAGACTACCCCTCTCTAACGGTCATTTTTGATGGCCTCAGCCTCGAAAAGTGCGAAAAAAACGTGGTCTCGGCCTCGAAAATGTCGAGAAAAAACGCGGTCTCGGCCTCGAAAATGTCGGAAATTTTTGGTCTTGGCATCAAAAAATTTCAACGACTACACCCCCCCCACCCCCCCCCCCCCCCCCAGCTTACCGGATTCTCAACCACTTGGTCTTGGGCCCAGTCTCGAAAATTCGTGGTCTTGGTCTCGAAAATTTTGAAGGTACTTGGTCTCTGCTTCGAAAAATTTCTACGACTACCCCCCCCCCCCCCCCCACCCCCTGACAGAATTTTGTTTTGAAGAAACATTTTAGCGGTCTCGACCGTCATTATCGATGGTCTCGGCGGTCTCGAAAAGTGCGAAGAACCGTGGTCTCGGCCTCGAAAATGTCAAAAACTTTTGGTGTCGTCTTGAAAATTTTCTACCACTACCACCTCTCCCCCCCCCCCCCCCCCTCCCCCGTTTG
The DNA here is from genome assembly GCA_037951105.1 of Echinarachnius parma. Classification (NCBI taxonomy): domain Eukaryota; kingdom Metazoa; phylum Echinodermata; class Echinoidea; order Clypeasteroida; family Echinarachniidae; genus Echinarachnius; species Echinarachnius parma. Next base: position 1,689 of record JBAMJV010000891.1, on the reverse strand, counting down.
CAGGATTCCGAACCAATGGGTCTTGGTCTCGGTCTAGAAAATTTCGAAAATTTTCGGTTTCGGCTTCTAAAATTCTCTCCGACTACCACCCTTCACCCCCCCCCCCCCCCCCCCCCCCCGCTTACAGGATTCTCAACCAATGGGTCTTGGTCTCAGTCTCGAATATTTGGGACCAGACCTGGTCTCGGTCTCGAAAACGTCGAAAATTCTCGGTCTCGGCTTCTAAAATTTCTCTTCGACTACCCCCCCCTCCACCCGCTTACAGGATTCTCAACCAATTAAATCTTGGCCTCGGCAGCGAAAATTTGGGACAGGACCTGGACTTGCATACGTCTCTTTAATCTGTGCTCATTCAGCCATCTCTCATTTCCACACATAATGTACAAAACAACTGTAGAAATATTGTAGTAAGATGACATCTTGAAACAATTATTGGTTATGAAATTATGAGCAGTTGTCTAGGGGGGTAGTTACTTGTTGTCTTTGAATTTTTACAGATTGCAAATCATGTAACTATTGCATATATTATTGCATAACTATTGCAATTTATGGTGCATAGAAACATGAAATTCATTGAAAAGGGATACCTGTAGATATTTGCTTTCATGATTGATGTACAAGTTTGCATTTTGAACTTGAACTTGAAAGATTGTATTCAAGAAAAGATCTACACCTAGGCCCTGTTGCAGAGAGATACATTTTCTGCATTTCAACCAATCAGATGTGTGCATTAAGAACATTTGATCTGGCTCACAATTGATTCTGCCCAGGGCCCTTGTCAGGTTGGAAACATCAATAGATGTCATTTGTCTGGATTTCTATTGTATGGGGATTAGCAGGTCTATTTGACTGTGGTAAGCCAGGGTGTGAATAGGCTCTAATCATGACTTTGAATAGGTCTTTTTCATACATAATACACCCCTATAGAATTCTTCGACATGGGTGTAGGTCTAAAATAATACAATTTTACATGAAATTTGCAAACTTAAAACAAGGCTGTAGAAAAAACAAGAAATAATATATCTCCAATTCTTTCATATGTTGTAGAAACTATATCAAGACAACATTTAAGCCAACAAAATTCTCAAAATTATTTGATCCACGAGGTAAAACGGAAGGTCAAAGACTAAGGTCAAAGGTTATCGTATCCAAACTCGCTCATGCATGAAAAACAAATGGCATAAATGGATTGCATATAACATCCCCAGTCCAATGACACCATCACAACATAAATTGACCCAACGGTTAACGGACAATTGTCATTTGAAAAATGGTGACAACGCCCATTTCTTACAAAACGCCCCCATAAGAATCGACCATAGCGCCAAAACCGTTGGGCGGATTGGGCTAAAACTTAAATATTTGCGGTTTTAAAGGTTGAAATATCATACATATCCAATATCAGCAAATTTGGAGGGGGTGCGATGAAAATTTTCACTTTTTTGGGGTGATTTGACATGGAATGACCCCAAGGAGGTATAAGTTTTGGTTATACGCTGCTTACCCACGACACATGTACACTTTTGAACTAGATGTGTCATAAGCTAGCAGCATTTAATAACCTCAATTTGTTATTATTATTCATCCTCATTATCATTGTGGTTATGATTGTTATCCTTAAAATAATTTGTTTTAAATTAATATTATTATTTGTTAATGATAAAGTTCTACTTTTCACTTATGACAGAT